>VXBU01005720.1:703461-807060 GCA_013400315.1 Bombycilla garrulus
TTAAAAGAGGAACAGAAAATGCTCAGAAACTGGAGCAAAGACTCAAGAAGCAGACATATACAGAAATGGAAATAAGTTGCCAAAAGCAGAGAAACTCTACAATTGCCAAAGAACTGGACAATCCTGGAAAATACTCAGTTATTTAAGTTTTGATTTCCGCTCTGTTTTTGCTGCAAACCAATGAACCACTACCTACTTTAACAGTAATTTGGCTGGGTGCAAGATACACAAATGAACAAAAACCATTCTTCAAAGCTAGGTAAGAGAAAAAGCTTTACTGTTATATAAATTCCAATTGTATTGTAAAACATCTCAACCTTCTGAAATCTCAAGACAGGTGGATAACATAAAATACTCCATAATTCAAATAGCTTTCCTTTTAAAGAGATGGTGATTTTTTTTTTCTAAAATTCTAACTACTTTCCAATTATCTGCCATCTTGATGAGAGGTAATCTATCTTATAATCTGTCTTTGATGAGAGACAATGACAATTTGCAATGCAAAAAATATCAAAGACAACAGGGAGATCTTCCAGGAAGTATTAAGTTATGGTTTCTTAGGGTGCACCAGTATTAACAGCATGCTTAGATTTTTTTCACATGCACCAATCATAGACTGGACTGATCCCATAGGGATCAGTAAAGACAGGCAAGCACAAAAGGCTTCCAGGAGAATTAGAATGATTTTTACCTCATCTTTTCTGACTATTGGTTTAATAATATGCAAAAAGATGGGAAAGTGTCTCCTCTGACAAGGAGCACCAAGACAGGTGAAATAGACTCCAACAAAAATGTCTTTTAAACAGAATCTACAGAACATACCAACACCTGTGAAAGGAGTAGAAGAGAGTTGTTCCAAACTGAAATCCAAACCTGAATGTGTATTTAGAGCTCCTTGACAACTCTGCACCATCCTTTCTCCTTCAGTGGCCACTTGCACTGGTCCCGTTTTGCTGAAGGTGGCTCATTATAAAGTTTATTTAATCAAGGGCCGTTCCATCACCCCAGCTGGCTGTGGGTTGGGCTGAATCATCTGATGGAGATTCCCAACCCTCTCCATTGCCCAAGCAGACCGTGGGAATGCCTTCCCAGAGCATGTGGATTTTCCCTTTCCTTACTGCTTTTCCAGGAGCACTTACATGGAGGCAACAAGAACAAGAGGTATTCAGTCTCCAGCTTTGCCATTCAGAAATTGATCTACTTACAGTATAAACTCAGGTAAGATTCCAGCTTTCACCACTACTACTGAAGCTGCATAATGAATTACTGGGATGGAGGTATCATAGAGATATTAGAGGTATGATTTTGTGTTACTGGGAAGTGTCAGTTTATAAAAGTTTCCTTAAACACTCAGTGATCTCCAGAGACTCTATAGAGTAACAGGATCTAGAAGTCATTTTAGCTTTGCTGTAGCATGCACAGCATCCACAAACACTGCAGACACATGACCCACCACCCCTCAAACCTGAGTGCCTGGCACAAGCAGGGTCCTCACAGGGCATTCCAAGCTGGACATGGATTATCTCTATGCTAGGCAACATAGCCTAAACATATGCAGATTCCTTTAATGCTTGATCCAAACAGCTAACATTTGCTACTTAATCCATACCTCAGTGTTCATTCCTTCCAGAATAAAACCTGCTTCCCTCTGCAGTAGATGTCTGTCAGTCCATTTTCACCTACCTGGTTCCTCTGTTCCCTCTGGTGAGCTGCAGTACAGAATATTTCATAGTCCAACAAACAGCATACACCAAATCATTTCCAAGGGCCAAGGCTTTATTATTATCTATTAAACTAGAAGTCCTTTTTACTGTATTTGAGACCAGTGACCTCTGTTTTGATGTTCTGGGTTAACACCAAACACAAAAACTAACAGTCTCTTCTAGTTAAAGGCTTTGGAAAAAAAGAAGTCAATTCAAGTGCATATTCCTTTGCACATTGATAATACAATAATTACATTGATCAGAAACACATGCTAATTGGATCATTCTAGAGCATTTTTCTCATTGTCTGGTACCGCAAAACACATCTGGGTTTTATTTGCCCCATGTAAGTTAATAAGAGTATGGGCTTTTTGAAAACAACAAGCAAGATAATCCTAAAAACAATTTTCCAAAGTGAAAAGGGAGGAAAAAACCCTTCATGTTTCATCCAAGACTGTGTAAGTATAAAAACAACTTTAAGATAAAAACTGAAGGACTTTTTTTACCTACTTGGCTATTAGCGAGGAAAGAAAAAAAAGAAAGTTAAAGACTCTTAATACTGTGACTATAGAAAAGAAACAGCTCAGTTAAATATATTAATGGTACCAACAAGGGGTGTCTCCCCACCTACACAGACCCAAATTGGAATGATTTAAGGTGCCAATGCATTGGCCCTAGAAGATGTCAGGCTTCTTCTTGTCACTAAATCCCTTGCTCAGGAGAGCTGGAAACTTTCAAGCTTTCTGTTGGAGCATAGGGGATGCTGACACCTTCCAGATTTTCACTTTAGTGGACCAACCCACAGACAGTATGGTGCAGGGAACAGCAGATGGCTTCTCTTCTGTTACCTCTGCTGCCTAGAGAGGAGGCTGAGCACTGCTCTCAAACCGTGCATATTCAGCTCTCACTGCAAGGAGAACAAGGCTTATTTATCCATGGCACAGCCCTCCAGCCCACAATATACCTGTCCCATTCCAGAGCATGGCTATAGACCGCTGTATGATTGGGATTGTCCCAGACAAAGGAAAGTAATTCATTCTGAACTATGGAAAGACATTCAAGGTTTAGTTTTAACTCCAACTAAACGTTGAACCATTTTATATCACTTTTCCCTTCACCCCGTTCCTCTTAAAAATACACATGACACAAACCAGGGCAAGTGATGAAAAAAGGAAATCAGCTTGTCTTTCTGTTTCACAACTTACCTTACACTGATCTGGGCCTTGATATAATTAGAACAACTACCACAGAACTTTTTCACTTGAGGATGCTCTTTTCATACCTCACCACCAGCAGTGTGAACATTGTTTGTGCAGAAGTCCAACATAAATCCAGCAGGACATAGCATTTCTTCAGGTACAAAGCAATTTCTGGGCAATTTTTGGAGACCACATGTACACAATTCAATCCCACAACTTTCTTACAGGATCACAGATGTCTATGACAAAAGACTAAATTCACCATGAACTAAGAGAAGAAAATTACTCTCTGCCAATGTGACAAGAGTGCAACCAAGTTTTTTCCATCATGTGATTAAATAGCATAGAGTTTACTTTTCCCCAGAGCTCAGTGAGAAGGTAGAAGCAGTTTTGGTTATACTGATAACTTCACAGGGCAGAGGTGTGGGACAAGGCTTGCTGTATTTCACCCACCTGGTTTTGGACATACACAATGCTGTGCTTCTCCTACAGTCATTATAAAGGCTAAGAAAAGATGTGCTTCAAGAATGCAGCATAAGTTACAAGAGAAACAGGATATGAGCAATTTAAATATAAATCTTGGAAGAAAATAAGCAGTACATTGGATTGACTGGAAAACATTTTTTCACTCCCAAACTTATCTGTGCAAGTAAAAGGTATACTGATGAATGTAGGAATGAACAGAAAGGAATGAATATAGACGCTTAAATCAATACAGGTGCATGCAAATAAATCACAAACCCAAAAAAACCTCATCAATTTTCAAACCAGTTGGGGCCTGATCTGCTTCTCAGGACATAAAATATAAATCTGGCATAAATATAACTTCTGTGTTTTCCAAGAGTGTCCATGAGCCATGGACTTTTAAGCAACAGGTAGAAATCACTGTGCCACATTCTCTGGGCTGTGGTACACAGGAGATGAGGCAAGACATTGTAATGGGCTCTTTAAAATCTGTGAATCAACAAGAACTGGTGCAAAGGGGAATCAAGATCCTACCATCTCCCATTAGAGAGCTGGTGAGACCTTGGCTCATTTTATTTGCTGTAATTGTGTAAATAGAGTGCTGTTAAAATTTATGTAGTAATTAATATGACACTTGATCAGTTCAAGAAAACATGGACCACCATGTTGGAAACAGTGCTTCCAGTGTACTTGTGGAGGAAGAAATAAGAAGGGTGCATTGAACTATTGGGGGGATATCCCTGTGTCCCTGCATTTTGTGTGAGGCATTTTGTTTGAGGAACACTCTGCTGCACGTGTGAAAGTGGAGATACACTTACAAAGTAGCCTGTTCCCAAGCTGGAAGGAGCTGAGCTCTGCAATAAAACACAAAGACAAAGTGGAAAGTCAGTGATGGTTTTTAACACGTTCCAATCCACACAGCTCATTACCAGCCCTTTCCAAGCTTTTCATCACCACATCACAGCACCAGCGTCCTGCCCCTTGTCATCTGCTACTGAAACAAACACGCTGTTGCTTAATTTTTCCCTTTACATCTCTCAACGACTCAGAGATGGTAACGTGCTATTTACAGAATTCCAAGCTTCTGCGGTGGACGTAATTGCCAATTTATTTGACAGGCAGCTGGGTAATGAATTAATGATGGCATTTCGCCCTGCACTGAGACTAAACAGACACTCATCAACCAGCCTCCCTGACATGCTGACATTCAATGCCCTGGACTCCAGCTCCTCAGCTTCATGGCCACAAAGGGGCAGGCGGGAGGGGGAGAAAGGGAAAAAAAGTGGACTGACTTCAAAACAAAAAGCCCGGTGGGTTTGGATGACTTTTTCAGTGTATGACCTGTTTGCCAATTTATTCCCGAAAGGCCCTGGTTAGTACACACATAGTGCTTTTCTAAAATGAGACATTTTGTAAACATAATTAGTAGTCTGAAATGTAAAGAATGCGTGGGCACAGAGAAGCTGCTTTAGTCAATGTACCATTTTCTGGAGAATGCAGTCACTACAATTTCCCATTTGGATGTCCACACTGTTTGACAAACCAAGGATTTAGAAACAACAACAACAACATCAACAAAACCAAACAGCAAATATCTACTAGTGTGAAATAGATTTCAAAACTCAAACCTATAAAAATAAATAAAACTAACATTACTACCATGGACAAAAATAAATTTGTTTAAATGCTTTAAAACAAAAATCATGAAATTCAGTTTAAGTGGGACACGATCACAACCTCTATATTCACAGGAATTAAGGAGATAAAGGGTTTTGTTTCATTAGTTTTTCATCTAAGCAATGGGGATTACACAGCAGGTTCTCTCAGAGACATGGGGGACCCGAAACATCCTGGCGCTAAATCCAGGTCAGGCTGTTCCATCAGAGGGGAGCAGTTCCCAGCTCCAGCCTCCAGAGCCCATGGACACAGCAGCAAAAAGCAGAGAACCATTCTCTAGGGAGCACGGGGCTGTCCAGACAACCTGTGTGTAACTCCTGTGGTTCAATTCCCCCTTCTGCTCCTCAGCACAGCCTCCCTCTCAGTGGTGACACAGCTCGGGGATCACCAGAGCTGCACGGGGCCCCAGCAGCCCAGGCAAAGCACTGGAAAGACACAGAATTTTTGTCACTTCATCCCTGTTCTGAGACAGGGGCCCAAACTGCAGATCTGCAGTGCCCAGCTCTGGCTGTCAGCAGGCAAGGGAACTCCACACAAATAAAGACATTCCAAAGTCCTCCTGTCCCCACTCTTGCTGCTCCAGGGCCCTGAGTTCCCTGTGGCAGCATCACCCACAGGACACCGCCCTGGTCCCAGGGATGATGTCCCTGACAGCAGCAATGGGCCCAGCCCGACAGCTCTGCTTCCCTGCTGTCCCTGTGAATGCCCATCCTGCTGGGCTGCCCTGGGCACTGCACTGGCACAGCCCCACCCATGGCTCAGCCCAGTTGCTGCTCCCAGCTGGGCACAGCCCTCCATGGGCACAGGCCCTGCACTGGAGGTGCCAAAAAGATTTTTACTTTTTATACATTTTTCATATATTCGTAACTCTGTAGACTATTATATAGCTATATAGCTCTGTAACTATCTCTAGTCCTTTTCCTACCGTTCTCTTAGATTTTAGAACAGCAAGCTCACCTTCCTGGATTCTTGTTTAGTCTTACCTCTATAGGTAACCAAGGATGTTTTATTTTTTCAATATATCGTACACATAATAAATGTAGGGCTAGAAGCTGGGGGGGCAAGGGGCGCTACAGTGGAGGGCAGAACCAAAAGGGGGGGATTACTTAACTGTTCTTCTCACTGGATAATTTCTGTAAAGTATGCTAATTTGTTAAACTTATAAAATTGTCCAAGTCCTGTATCATGAGTGCATTTTGCCATACTTGCACCTGGAGGACCTCCATTAAAGGTTATCATCTTAATATTGTTTGGCTTGTGATTTTTGGCATCACTGGGAGCCCCTGTGGCCCTGCAGCTCTGCAGCCCTGGCACAGACCACTGGGCAGCACACCCTGCTCAGTATCCAGCACTCCTTTCCTCTTCACTCATCCTGCTCTCTGCTTTATGCCATTGAAATTCCTTTCATTTAAGCTGGAGATCTACCCATGAGTACAACACGTGCAATCATTATAACCACTTTTGTTTCAGCTATGTACAGATGCCAAGCAAGTACCACTCTTTCACTCACAGTTTTTTTAAACTTACTTTACTGGCTGAAAGCTCCAAAGCTTGCATTCTGCATCTGTGTGTAATTTTTGTCTGCTTTTTATTCCAAGTTTTGGAAGGATAGAGTATCAAAACAAAACAATAAAGAGGAAGAAAGAAGAATAAGCAAACAAAATATTTCCCACTGAATATTTTCATTCCTTCAAAAGCAATGCTGCAATGGCTATGGGAGGACAGTTGAAACATAGCAGTCAAATGACTTTCACTGAACAACTGTGCATTTTCAGGGAACTTGAGTTTGCTGGATGGAAATATAGCCCTTCACACATTGCATGCTGCATATGGAGAGTACAGTTTGCAAACTCTATTTAATTGAAGTATGAAAGACTGTGTTGCACATGCATGAATGACTGTCAGCTGTGTTGTGAACTGTGTGTTGACAGAGCACAGAGGCTGAAGCGAGGGCTATGCAAGGAGACAACTTCTCACCTTTTGGGTAACTCCCAATAGCGAAAGGGTCCCACTACCCAGTGCCCAGCCTTGGCACCAACTGTACAAGCATCTTTACAAGGCCGTGCTGAGTCGTGATCCTGCACTGGCTGGTTCTATAGCTCTTATATAAAGTGTGCCTATAATAGAGGTAATGGTTTCACTTTCCGAAACCCTTTGCAAAATAGGACATTAGAAATACTATTTGATATTCACACAACCACCAGCAGAAGCCTGCATCAGATGCCCATCAGCAAAACACACTTGCTTAAAATTGACAGGGTTCTGGATTTTTTTTCTTTTTGTTTGGTTTGTTTTTTGTTTCCATCCTTTCTTAAAGAGAAGAACTTTGGCCCAGAAGCAAAAATGTAGTAACCCTCGTGTAAGCATTAGTTTATTGTGTACCAAAGAAAATTACATCCTTGAGGTCTTGGAAGGCACAGTCATACCCATTTTGCATATATATTGTGCATTACTTGGGGAGCTGGGTGGGGAGAAAGACTGTGTTGCACATATTTGTTCTGGCTATTGTTTATGCAGGTCTGACTGAATGAAGGAACAGTGGGTATCATTTCAATTTCTGATGTCAACATCAAATTACTTATTTAATTTCATGCCTGGCGAAGCATTGTATAGCTACACGCAGAATCATTTCACTTCATTTGTTATGCTGTGTTTTCTTGGCGATTGGCTTGCCTTCCAACTGACAGCTTTAATTACGACATGAATTTGATTGCACTGCCGAGGAATTAACATAATGCAACAAAGCATTTAAGCACCCAACCTTAGACACACAAACACACACATCCCCACCCTCGCAGCCACACGCACACAAAGCACAGCCACTGCTGCGGAGCGGCTCCTGGCACAGCACACAAACACAGAGCTCTGCTCGTGTGGCTCCACTCCACACACAGCCAAGATCACTGGTGATATTCTGGAGAGGGAGCAGCACAGTTTCAGAGCACATAACCCAAAGACTATCCCTCAATTTGTCTTTGGCTCTGTACTGGTGGGAGGGATGGGAGACAAAAAAACTGAAAATATCCTGTATTTGGGGCTGGAACCATGAGCTGCCCACAGGATTACACTGCGGGGTGGGTGTAGAATGTCTCTTCCTGAGGCAAACAGCAACAGACCTGGTGGGCAGGGGACTTCAGCATTTCAGGGCTTGATCCTCATTGTGGCCACCTCGCTGTGGCCTCCCCTCAAACACAAAGTAGCCAGCACAGGAGGAGCACACAGCTACAGAGCACAGGGAACAGGAGAGCACTCATGAAGAGTGCAGCAGCTTTGATGAGCATTTTTGGGAGCCCAAGAGAAGACCTTTAATGTAGGGACAAATTCCTGTCCCACTGCCTGTTCAGGAACTAGAAAAACATTCCAGACAGAAAGGTGCCAACTGCAGCAAGAGGTGCTGAGGGGCTGAATCCCATCCGATGACCATGTGGGAGAGGCTTTCACTGTTCATCCCTTCACTGAAAGCCTGCAACCAACACCAGAGGCAGCAGGCAGGGCTGAGATCAGGTAGATCAGGATGTGCTCCAAAGAAATCAGGTGTTTTGATTTTTGATTAGCAAAGAGGTGGCTGAACCCTGAATACTTCAGTGCATATACCATCCAAGTTAGCTGTAACTCTCACGTTTTCCTCATGTAAATCTCCTGGCTGTTTTGTAAAACATGACTAAAATATGTTCCAAAGAGGGAGGACTCAATTAAAAATAAATACATACAGGGAGATAAGGAAAACAAGTTGACTGAGCTCCAAGCTGAGCAAAAGAGAAAGCGCTGCCATCTTGTCTCCAAGCAAGATCTCAACAAAATGAATTCTACTACTGGCAAGATTTTGATGAGATTAAACTGACTTCAGCACCCTATATATAAAGGAGGAGCAGCTCTCCAATTTCTCTTTTAGGCCCCTGGAGCTACCTCTGCCCATAAAGGAAAAAACAAGTTGTCATTCCTAAAAAAACCTATATAGGGGAGAAAGGCAGAGAGCCATGGGTTTATGAAATTCAGAGGGGGAGCTGGATCAGGGCACTGCTTGTACTGGAGCATTTGAGCAATCATTATCCCTAATCTAGCAGAGGTCAAATTCTCTGCTAATTATGTTCTCTCACAGCGGGGTGGGTGTGTGCACACGTGTGTGTGCCAGGCGAGGACAAAGAGAGGAGTTGACAGAAATCAGTCTCACTGCATTGCATCTGACAAGAACAGAGGATATTCCCTTTCCTACTGTCTGATGCTATTTCAAGCCTCATTATGAGAAAAGTCTCCTGTTTAATATGGTCTTTTCATTGAATTATCTTCTTTTCATTTTTGCCCACCTCTGGTAAATGCTGCAAATTACCTGCTTGGATCTCATTAGCCTGGAAAGGAGTCAGCCCTTGTAAACACACTTTGCATCACTCTGCACAATCCAAGGACTGCAGGTACATTTACAGCAGGCAGAGTTGAAAGGTACCTGACAGGAAAGGGAATGAAGCCACTGACATGTCAGTTTGCAACTGGATTTTCATTATCTCCTCTCCCTCATTCTGCATCTGTCACTAGGCTCTCACTCAGGCTCTGCACTAAGGCCTGTGAAGCTGCAACATTCCTGTTTCAGCAGCCTGCTCAAAATGGGGATGGCAAAATGGATCATCCACCTAGAGAACATGCACTTCAGTCATTATCCATATTTCCATACAGGAGTCATGCTCAGACTCACAGTGCTGCCAGGTGACAGCAGTGGAGATTCATTATATTTCATGGTCAAAATCTGCTTTCTGACCTCAGGGTGAATCTGCCTGCAATGTTTTACATTTTTTGTTCTATCATCTGTTGGGTACACAACTTCTTGCATATTTTCTTCTGAGAAAATAGCTGTAAAAATAGAAGCAAAGCTTCAGAGAAAACTGTTGTCTGTAGCTTTTTCTGGACAGCAAATAGTGGGTATCATTTGACATCTGACTTCTTCAAAAACTATTATTTAAAAGGAGGTTCTGTCATTTCAGCACATGGGGAGTCTGACTTTGGGAGAGTGAGCAATGGGATGGACAGCTCTGAACTGATTTTGGGAGAGGGAAATGGGATGGACAGCTGTGAACTGACTCTGGGAGGGGAGCAATGGGATGGACAGCTCTGAACTGAAGGAGCCTGGGAAGGGCCACCAAAGATCCAGACACAGTGAGAGCTGTCTCGTGTGTGTTTTTCAAATCTCAGCTGAACTGGTAATGCTAGAGCAGAGAGACATGCTTGTATTGCAATCAAAGCATAAAGGAACTTTCTTTATTAAGCAAAACATAAATTATGTATAACACTTTAAAATATACATCTCCACATATATTTACATAACGTTTCTTTTGAGCAACCTGTAAATCCCTCTGTCCTCTCTCGGGTGCACTAGGGAAGTTGTATTTGCTCTCTACTTCCTTTTAGTTTGCCACAGTGCCGAGACAAAGGAAAAGTGTTGTAAAAACATCAGAGAAAAACTGGATTTGATGGGTGGAAGGGGAACCAGGACTCTGCTCTCACTGCCAGTGCAATGCTGTGAGCTGCTGAGAAGCCAAATAAACCCCAGAGCTCTCCACTCAGTACATTGCAAGGGAATGACAAAGGTAAATTAAAACCGTGTTTGTAAGGAGCTGTGCAATTTTTTGCTGGAAGGTGCTGTGTAATTGTGAAGTTGGTTGCAGTGACTTCCCCGCTGCCACAGGGCTCAGACAAGCCAGGATGATGACGGTGACAGGCTGACATCCAGCTGCCATCCACTGCTACCTGTACAGAGATTGCCTTACCACCTCCTCTGGTTTCACTCTCCTCTTCCAAGGAGATCTTACAGCCCTGAGACTGACCTCAGCTGACAGCTATGAAGGGCAAGCTCTGAAGTGTTTAGATAAATGTAACCCATAAAGGCTTGGTCTGGGGAAGAAATGGACCTCTAAAATAATTTGACAAAGGGATGTGGAGAGAGACTGCTACAGATTTCACACTTTCACAGAAAAAAAAAAATTTCAGGCATCTGTTCCAGTGATATGCACAATTCAGCAAAAATTGCTAGCTGTGTGCCTTCAGGCTTAAATTTGCACAACGAAATGTATCCTTTACAAAGGTATTTCTTTTAATGCCTGCTCAGTTCAGTTTTATTGGATTGGCCTATAGAGGACACCATCTGGTATCTGTCATCCAAATCTACACAGACATGCTATCGATAAAACCCCCATTTCCAAAATGTGGGTTAGTTAAAAGCAGGGCCAGATTGCTGGCTGGTACAAATTGGGCTGACTGATGTAGCTATCCATGCTTTTACCAGCAAAGGATCTGACCTACAAAATCCCCAATTTAGATACTCTTTTGGGACAGGGCTTTCTTTATATTCTGTGTTGTAAAGCATGTGGCACAGAGGACGCAGAGCCACGGATAAAACACTCAAGGATTGTGATGGTACACATAATAAATAGTAATCTAATTGCAACAACCGAAAGATTTCTGTAGTCATCGCTCTGTCAGAATAACTCAAGCGTGTCACTCGGTGAATGACCAGCATTCTCCCCTGGAGAATCCACAGGGCTGCAATCTCAGGCCCTTCCACAGCACTTTAGGTAGAGCAATAAAGGCAGAGCTTATGCTATTGTTGGCCATGTTATATCAATTCATTATATATAACTGAGCCTTTCTACACACTCAAATACTTCTCATAAAGACAGTATGTAGCCCAAAGAAATGCATTCTTTTTCTCCACTGCTTGGGGTAAAAAGAGGCCATCTCACTTGTCAACTATGCAGAACATTTTAACTTCATTAAATGGCCTTCAGCTGTTTCCAAAGAGCTGAGTATTTGCACACAGAAAGACGTTGTATCAAACTTCAAGAAGTTTACTGAACCGGGGCAGGAGACCAGAGTTACCTCTTCCTCTCCTGAACCCCCAAAGGGAAGGAGATTTTAGCAAAAAATCCCCCCACAAACTACATCCTGCAGTGCCTCACAGCCCTGAGGGAGCGCCCCGAGGGTTCCCCCCAGTTCTGAGTTCTCACTTACATCACTGAGCCTCTCCCGGGAGCTGCTCCGGTGGAAGCCCTTGGACTCGCAGCTGGCGCTCTCGCTGTCGCTGTCCCGGCAGCTGTTCTGGCCTGGCTTGAGCTGCAGCACAGAGGAGACACAAACAGAGCAAGAGTTGAGCCTGGGTCAGAGGGGTGCCCTCATCCCACTCTCCTGTACTCCCTCCCAGCCCCAGCAGCAGCGTGGCCGTGGCTCTGCCGCAATGCCGTGGGCACCATGTCCCTGTGCCAAGGCACAGCCCTGGGGACACCACAGACACCACGGAGTCCTGGGCACCACGGCCCTGTGGGAGCTTTGGGTGCTGCAGGCGGCAGGAGGCAACGCTCGTGTCCCAAGGAAATCACCATTTGAGACCTTCATCTGGGAAATTTTTAGGCTTCTCAAGGTATTTCTGCCACGGATGAAGCTTTCAGAGTTTCCATCACAGTGCAGCACTCACAGCATCAGTTCCTCCCTCATTACAGCATAAGAGCATTGAGGACCTGAGATCAACGGGAGTCTCCCCAGGGGAAGAAGAGGTTACTCCTGCAGAGAAGCCTTTCTTTTGCTGGACTAGCCCCAGACCACACTTCCTGGTACTCTAAACAATTCTCAACTAACAAAACTCAATGTCCATAAAACAACAGGATCTACTTAATAGGTATCAAACTGCTTTTGTTTTTCAAACCAGCTTTAATGAACTTTACTGGCATTGTAATAAATAAAAAGTACAAAAAAACAACCCTAAACTACATTTTCATTACAATTGAGAACACATCTGCGCTCTCTTAGACTTTGGACTGTTCAGGTGACAGTGGTGTACTGAGAGAAACATTCACCCCAGACACACATTGCATACGTCCACGAGCACAGACACACCTGGACAGCAAGTGATCCACATCTATTGCAATGCTGAAAATGCATATCTTTGTTTTAAAGTATCCTTCCCTACATTTTGCTTGAATGTACTAAAATTTTCATTTAGCCTTGCCGATGCTTTGTTTGAACTAACTCTGGAGGTTAATACTGGCAAGAAGTCTCTTTCAGAAATTTAGACTTAAAATCACACACATAAATACTGGAAGCAGAAATAAATGAAGAGGAAATACTTGGTGAGGTACCTAACGAAATATTTTATGAGAGACCTACTATACTTATCAATATCCATATAACAAATACCAAACAACTCCTGCTAATTTATTCTAATTGCTAATATGATGATGGTAAGTTCCATTCAGACTGTACTGGAGCAGGTATTCATTCATCTCCAGGCCATGACTGGACACCAAAGGTTCCTCCTCCAACACTTTCCATGACCATTTTCCTCCCTCTTTCTTCTCTCTCATTTATTTCCAGTTCTCCCAAAAACAAGCACACGCAAAAATTCACACAAATAAAACCTACACTTCTGCTGATGTTTTCCCACCTGTACCCTCTGTTCACCCAGAGCCACAGCTGCTCCCTCCCAGGGTCACTAAAGGAGCACAGAAATCATCCTCACCCTCAGGTTATCACCTTCTCCCTAGCACTTCCAGAGCATCTGCAAGTTTGGAATTTGTGTGCCACTTCTCCTGAATCCCTTACTCCCCTCACTAGTAAAGGGAAGCTTTGTGTGCTCTTTATCAGTCAAATCAAAGTAAGGACATAAAGTCCCTCAAACTAAAAGTTCCAATGCACAACTGAGTTGCAATGCATGAGCACAACTGCAAAAAATAACACAGGAATACTCTCAGCTCAAAGAAAATGTAGCAGAAGGACCAGAGCTATTTGTCAGACACTTGAAATTCAATAAATAAACTAAATATTCCACAGCTCAGCCAGAACATTTCCAGTAAAATTATTTTTATTTCCAATGGAACAATTTATCGGTCAGATCTAAGAGATCTTGGGAGCAGTTCTTGGAGGCAGAGGGGAGGATAACAAATTCAAAGTCTTACATTTCATATATAACTCACTGATCTTATCTAGGACCTCTGTGTCCTGTAATTTTATGGTCCCAAGTTTAAAATTTAACCACCCAAAGGAAAATGGATCAAGTTTCCCTGAATTGGTCGTTTCTCAACATCTGCCCAATGATGGAAAACCTCTTATTGCAAGTGGGGTGTTAAGAATGTTTTTTTCCAGTCTCAGATTTTATTTCTAGGACCTAAATTTAGTTTGTACATAATCTTCACACATTAATTATTTGCTAACTAATCAAAACAGCCCAGTTTTATCATTCTTCTACATCACAAATTCCAGCTATTTACAGAGAAGAAAAACCCAGCAGGTGTCATTTTTCTTGACACAATTTACAAGGAGGTAAGAGAACATGATGAAGATATCTGAGCTTCAAACTCTAGGAAAAAAAGTGAACTGCATGGACTAGACATCAAACTCAGAAATAAGTCCAAGTTAAGATTTATAAGCTTTCCATATTTTCCTTTCTTTTTTTTCCAAGCTGAGTTTCTCCATGTGCCAAACTGTTAAGGGTTTACATTTTATTCCAGAACCCATCAATCTGTGTTAAATTAAAAAAGTAAAGCATGGAAATGTGCCCGTTGTCTTCTCTTAAGAACCTAAAGTTACATTCAAATACACATGAGAACACTTAATGTGGACAGGCCATGGGTCATTTCATTTCATTTCATTTCAATCTCTTTGCACAGATTCAACTGCTTAAAACAATGCTGAAATAACACAGTGCTGCTAAAAAGGTCCACAGATAACAGACTGGATCTTTAGTTACACTGTGTGCATCTGGTGCGTCACCCTGGGGCACGCAGGAACCCTAAAATCAGTTTCCCCATGTAAATGCAACTTTCCTTGGAGAAAAATTGAAGCACAATGTTGACAACTCTTGTTCCTCTATTGTTCCTGGTAGGGCACCCCAAGCAAACAGCAACACCAGCATGAAAATCCCATTATGGCTCCTCAAGGAGAGGCACCTGGGGAGTGGCAAAGACACGGAGGGAACGGCTGGAGCTGAGCCAGGGAGGGTTAGGTTGGATTTTGGGAAAGGTTCTTCCCCCAGAGGGTGCTGGCACTGCCCAGGCTGCCCAGGGAATGGGCACGGCCCTGAGGCTGCCAGAGCTGCAGGAGCTGCCAGGGATGCCCAGGGGGGGATTGTTGGGGGGTCTGTGCAGGGCCAGGGCTGGACTGGGTGATCCTTGGGGTCCCTTTGCACTCAGGTTGTTCTGTGATTCTACAAAGGTCTCACTGAGGAACTCCGCACATTAACACAGGGTTAATCTTCTAATTTGCCCCAGGCAATGAGTGAAAAAGGGTTTACAAAAAGTGTGTTTGACTCCGTGCTTTAATGGCACAGCAGGAATGAATTTATCCATGAAGGGATCCATCTAAAGGGTCTCACAAAGAGGAAATACAGACATTTTCTAGATGAAAGCCAAAACCCTAAAACCTCAAGAGTCTCTGAATCACAAGGAATATGCACAGTCTCAGGGATTCCCCTAGAGAGAGATGGGGCATGTGCAAAAAAAAGCACCTCATGACCATTTCAGGCTGAACAGCACGGTACTAAATCCTGGGACACACCCACAGCTCCAAAACTTTTCTAGTTTTTGGTCATTCTCAGCATTTCATTTTTTGAAATCTTTCATTGTATTCAAAACCTGTTAGTTTGTAATGCCTTTGAATCTGTTGGAGGACACCAGAAGTCAAGCAGAACTGGATAGAGTCATAAGTACATTTCTATTAAAGGAAAAGGCCAAAAAGCAGATTTGGAAGGGTGGTTGCTGGCTGAGGGCTGGGCTGGGGCTCAGCAAAAGCATTTATTTCTGATTCTTCACCACACTTGCCTCAAACAGGGAGAGGAGCAGGTCTTCCCTGCTTTCCAAAAGTGGATTGTTTGGAGGGTTTTTCTACCAGGGCAGTTTCCCCAGTGGGTGATGGTGTATTCCACTGCACCACATCCAGGGACACAGGGATGGAGGAATGAAGCTGAGCTGGGGGGGGCAGAGGGAGGCATCGCAATTTTTGTTGTCATTTTGACCACTCAGATCTATTTTTATGGACAATAAATTGGATTTCATTTCCCCAAGTGGGGGCTGTTTTGTCCAAGACAGTAATGGGTGACTTCCTTGCCTTTACCTCACAAGTTTCTTCCCTCCCCTGCCCTGCTGAGGAGGGCCTGTGAGAGGGACTGGGGGGAGTTTGGCCTCAGCCATGATGTGGTTTGGAGCACTTGCTGCTCATGGACTGCGTCACAAAACTTCGGTCACAACACTGCTGCCCTGCAGAGTAATGAGGAATGGAGCAAAGCTGGAGACTGGCATGAGGGAGCCAGACAGTGAGAGGGACACAGAGAGCACGTAGAGCAGAGGCACAAGCTATGGAACACCAAGAGTGACCACTTGATGAAGAAAGAGAGACTTGGTCAGGCCCGTAGGTCACACAGAAACCATCCAGAAATTATGAATAAACCAAAATAGATGCAGAAACATCAACATAAAACTGCTGTCATAGCAAGTGCTAACAGGAACTCTTCTTTCAGCCCACGGAGAGATTTTTCAGGTGACTTGGAATATAACAGAACTATTTTTGCAGCAGGGAAACACTCAGTCCTACTTTGTGACAGTGAAAGTGCAAAGTGAATATTCATCTGTGTCCATGGAAAGCAGCTTTCTGCTATTGCTCCTTCTGCCTTTCAGTGTTAGAGGGTAAAGCAGAGCTAAACTCAGGCTTAGGATCAGTCCAGACCTAGAGGAACAGCACCAGAGTTACTGTGGCAGCCAGACATTTCTGTGACATGAGAGGAGGGGGACAGAAGCCATAAAACACTCCTCAGGGTAATCCATGACAGCAGGGCTCTCTGGGGCCTTTTCTCTCCAACAGGAAAAGAAGGAAGGACAGAGAGTCCATCATGTTAAGAGGTGTAAGGAGGATGGAAGGGCAGCTGAGCCCCAGACTCCAGGGAGCATCATCCTCTCAGGACCACAGTTGGCTCTGCTGGATCCCTTAGCCACTTTAGATAATTCCACAGTAGCACATAACAAAAAGCAAAATAAATAAACCCACTGAGAATTCAGCAAAAGCCTTTTTCACAAAGCTTATACATCATGTCAGAAACACCCTCATGTGTCTCTCCTGAGCTTTTTTATTTTAAAATATATTTTAATTTAAAAACATCACATCATTTGGCAGCAATAAATCTATAGTATAGTTTCAAGGTGCTTGAGCTTCTATGCCATACAGAATTAAAGGATTATTTAACTACATTATACATTAAAGTTATGAATACTAACACCTCTCCCTGTTACAGCACAGCCAGCAAGCAGAGCCTTTACCAGGGTCCTGAAGGAAGGGGACACTCTGAGAGATGAGACAGACCCTGCTCCCTGAGAGATGGCAGAACCCTGCTGTGGGCAGGAGGATTCCAGGCTTTTCCTTCTGCCTGTCATTCTTTATTTATACAGCTTTTGCAAGGGCAAGGCAGTCCCAGCTCCCACCTGGGTGAGTGTATTCCCCAGCTCAGCTCAACTGACTCCTACATGTGCCATCAGGAATGCTTCCAATCCTGACCAAAATCCTGACCAGGGACAGCCCAACCCCACTGATGACAGGAGCTGGTCCTGAGCAGGCACCAGCCCGGCACAGCACACGCACATTGCCCCCTGCTCCTTAGGGCCTGCCTCCATTTGCTCTCTGGGCTTTTCCCAGCATGGAACAGGACTGAAGAATGGGAATTTTTGTCATTCTGGCAGGCACACCCTTTTCCCCAGCGAGGCACACACAGGTCCAGGCAGATGCACAGACAAATCCACTGATGAGTGCAAGGTGCTCCAAAGGCCAGGGAGCAGCAGCCTGGGAGAAGAAAGCCTGGCTGAGCCCAGTGGGATCCCAGTTATCCCAGCACGGTCCAGGTCTGCTGGGCCATGCTCAGGCCCCAGGCAGGGCACTGACATCCAGAGTGGCCAGGCTGCACACACAGCCCCAGGCCCTGCCCTGCCCTGTCCAGCAAACCCAGCCCTGACTTGTCTTCAACCAGCCAGAAAAGAGCAGCAGCAGATTTCACGCAGAACTGAAGATCAGATTGCAAAGAAAACATATTTTATCAATGATCAAGAACAAATCTGGCTGTATGAAAACAAATAAAAGGAGAACTGCATAGCAAGAAATAACCAAAAAACAACAGTGTAAATCAACGGTTGTTAGTTCTGATTTCAATCCTGATTAACAGCTGTCATTTCAAACCTTCTATTTATATCTTTCCTGCTACTGACAGAAGTTAGACAAATGCTCCACTCCCACATCACCCACAGCATTAAAGGTGGTTCAACACAGTGGTTTGGGTCTGGAGCAAGACCTCTCCACTGCATTTCTAACAAGGCCATGCACACCACGACTGCAAGACCTCTCTACTGCATTTCTAACAAGGCCATGCACACCACGACTGCCTAAACAGGGGAGCAGCACAAGGAAAGCAAATCAGAGGTGAGATAATTGAGGAGGAAGAATATTTACAGCACATGAGTTTAGGCAGTAAATATGAAAAAAGAATTCATACCGTATGTGGACTCTGAACATTATTAATACAAAGACATTTTTCACCTCAGGGAAGAAAAATCTTGTTACCTGAGAGATACAATAAAACATTAGGAGAGGCTCTCTGTTTACCTCTTGATATACAATCTTATGACAACCAATGCAGATGCTCCAAGAAACTGCCAGCTTCTGAGGATCCAGGCCTCCATGCCATCATCCTGGGATCTCACATCCCTACCAGAAATGAAGCTTTTTTTTTTTTTTTGCTTACTTGTATCATGAAAGTGAGGCAAATCAACAAAGGCAACATCTTATCTTTTGTTTTCTTCCTACCTTTAATTAGAAGAAAAAGTAATTTTTCTGTTCCAAAACTCTTTATGAAAAAACAAGAACAAAGATATGTACATTCTTTCAACTTCCTGTTGACAAAAAAAAAAAATTGTAAATTGAACAAATAACTACAAACAATTTTCTAATCATCTTGATGATACAGAAGAAGGGTGTCTTTAACTCACTTATTCTACAGCACTGCTGGTCTTTTGCTGCTGCCTCTGAGCTGATCCAGAGTCTGCTGCTGCACTTGCTCAATAAATTGGAGTAGAGGAACTCATCCCCTACAGCCTGAAGTGGGGGAGATCCACCAAAGGAGCAGAGCTCCCCCCCTGTGCTCCTGGGGAGAATTTGGCTATTTAGCATGGTTATTGCAGACAAACCAAGTGATGGGGTTCTGCTGGCAGGAGCAGGAGCCGAAGCAACACAGGCTAAGAATAAACAGCATCCTCGCCAGGCGGGGGTGGGGGAGAAAGAAACAGGCATTTATTTCCAGATCCTCTTCTCCTTCATTATATGCTTGGGCAACCTTAGATCCACAGCACACAGAAGGTACTCTGAAGGAGGTCTGTAGCTCTGTTTTATCTAAGTTTCACAGAGAATGCAGCCCATCATTTTTTCTGTGCTGTTTATACAGAAATCAAAGATAAATTTGGCATAAACTCATCACACCCCAGAATCATACATACATTATACACCATAGAAAGTGTAACAGACTCGCTCTGTTCCCCAGCTCCTGTTAAGAGTGGTATGAAACAGCAAGCTGTTGGCAATTGCAGCAAATGAAGCATATTTCAGCACACTTCAAAAGCTGAATTGCAAAAAAATATAGGCTTCTCCTGACCCTTTGCATTTTGATGGTTGCACAGTGAGAAACACGGCCTTTAAAATTACACCTTGCAAAGCTCTCCATTGTACCAATCAATCTGTGCAAGCAGCCTGCAGAGCCCGGGCTGGGAGCAGGCGGGATGAGGAGCCAGGCTGCGGCTGCTCGGGGACAGCCAGAGTGCGTGCAGCCAGGGTGGGACCCCTCTGCCCTCCCAAGCTCTGCCCAGCCCTGCTGCTGAGCTTCTTTGTTCCCAGCCTGGGTTTCCAGGGCCCTCCCTAGGCCCTGTGTAAAGGAAACCAGTCTTTGTCTGGTTAAAAACCACCTCTGAGAAACACAGGTGTGTAGTGCCACAGGAGTGCCATCCTTATCTGCATGGATATACATCCACTCACATTCTCCATCCATCCATCCATCCATCCATCCATCCATCCATCCATCCATCCATCCATCCATCATCCATCCATCCATCCATCATCCATCCATCCATCCATCCATCCATCCATCCATCCATCCATCATCCATCCATCCATCATCCATCCATCCATCCATCCATCCATCCATCCATCCATCCATCATCCATCCATCCATCCATCCATCCATCCATCCATCCATCCATCCATCCATCCACATTCTCATCCTTCCATGTACAATTTCTGGCTGTTATTCTGCCATTTACATCACTTAACACTTCCTGCTTCTGCTCTGTACGTCCCCAAACCGGATTTGAAGTGTAATGGGGAGAATCATGAACTCTTGCTACAGTGCCTGTCCCCCCTTTCCCCAGAGGTACCCAACGAGGAGCAGTGGCTGCACCACTTCCCACAGGGGCTGCTTTTTGTGGTTCCATTTAGGCCTGCTCATTTAGAGAATGGAGAACCAAGCTGGCAGTTTTACCCCAACATTCAGTGCCTGTTTCAGAGCAAGTGGCAGTGATGAGTTTCCAGATCCTTGCTAGACCATTATCAGCTCTGGTTTTGGTGGTGACAGGGACAGGGAACTCAGGGACTCTGTCCCAGCCTCAGCCCTGGATCTGTGAGGAGTTCCTGTTTCTGTCACACAGGTGAGGCAGGTGAAGCAGGTCAGGTGAGGCAGGAAAAAGTGAAGGCAAACACCACTTCTAACCTGAATCTTTGGAAAGGGGAGGGAACAGAAATATTACCCCACTGAGCCCAGTGTCTGATATCCAACTTTCTAAGGAAGGCCAGAGACCTTTGAAATGTGTAACTTAGTGAAAGAACACCTAAGTAAGAAGATCAGATCAATCACATGATGGACCAAATAGCAAATAGGCCAGGTTGAAAACCTCTAACAACACTGCAGCTCTAGAACTGCCCACAAATCCAGCTAAGAGCCTGCTTTAATGCAGGAAAACACAACCCCAAGGTAGCTCCTCTAGAGTTCCACTTGTTTCAAGCCCACAGGAAGGTTGCTCCTCATGTGCAAAGGAGATGCAAGAAGGGATGAGACCTTTAGATATATCTGAAGAGGTGAAGCAGCCTGAGAAAGAGCAGAGTGACTGTACTCACTGGCTTGAATGAAGTCACGGTGACCACCATCCTTTTCCTTCCTCAATGCGGACCCCTAATGTGACACCCAGATAACATTACAGAAGTAAATAAATGTCTTGAAGGAGGAAGTATCAGCATTCATGGATGGACCTCGAGATGCTTACCACTGCTAACATAAAGGAGCCCTGTTATTTCATTGTTCAATATAAGCCCAGAATAAATATTTAATAATTTGGTTGCATAAATAATGACTTGAAGGTTGAGCTATTGGCTTAAAACTATAATACTATTTTAAGCCGTTTAACTGCCCAGCTAGATAAATTATTCAAGACTTAAAAGTCATCCTGTGGTCTCTGTACAAGGAGAAAACGAGGAAGTTGTAACAATAATGACAAAAGCAGGGCAAGATCAATCAAACCACATGATCGCTAACACAAACAAGCAGCAATTAAGCAGCAATCAAGACCAATCTTACTGGGGTTGATGTCCTTTTATGCCAATACTCTCAGCCCAAAGAGCAAAACTTAATAATGTTTTGCAATTTATCAAGGGAGCCATAACTCTGCTCTCAGTGACTTGGCCAAGAGGCTATTATGATAGTATTTCTCTATAATTTAATAATGTGAAGGAAGGCGGTGGGAGAGGGAGTAAAAGCATTTTGACATATAACTCACATCTATACATATTGTATTTTCCTCTTGCTTGAATGATAGAAGCAGAAGTCACAACAATATACCTCAGCACCAATTTGTTAGCAGGAAAGGGAAGCTGAAGTATCTGGCAAAGAAAATCTATTTGAAGCAGCGCAGAAGGGAAGGGAATGAAGCATCCGAATTCATTAGCAGCTGTCATTGATGTGGAGATGAGTTTAGTCATCACAAATAACTCAGGAGAAAAGGGAGGAACTGTTGTTGAAGTCGTTTAAATCTGGATTAGTTCTGATAGATGGCAAGGTGCCACTCGGGGGAACACTTGTGGTGCACCTCCACCCTGTTGGAGGGAAGCTCTGAACAGAGTCAGCATCCCAGCGTTCGGGATTTTCGTTTTGCTTTTTGCATACCTCTCCTCCTCCCTCATCCTAAGCAATTATGTAAAATATATTCCTGCACCGTGCTTTTTCACCTTGGACTACTTTTGCCAGTTGAAATAATGAGTCCTCCTGTTTGTAAATGTCAAGGAAAAAAACCTAAAAATCTCCTGATCAATCTTGTAGTGTCCCCTGCCAAGAGTGACCAAAGCTGATTTAATGCTTGATAGATCTGATGAGCTGGTTGCCTCAGTTTTGGACTTAAAACCAACTCTATTTCCAGAAAATCATTCTGCCAGCCAGTGTTACTCGTCCTTGTGCTGGCAGCCTCAGCAGAGTGGGGGGCACCAAGGTAAGACCCAGTGCCCACCAGAATCCCAAGGGAAAACTGCAGGATTTCCACCAACTCCAAGGGATGCAGAAGCCATTTAGGGAACTGGGTGTCCACCAGAAATACTTTATAGACTGTACCTTAAATAACAAATACTTGGTTTCTGTACCTTATACTGATAAAACTCTCTAATTTAATTTCTCTTTTCTATGCCTTAAAATTGTATTAACTTACCCATCTTGAAAATATAGTCATACATTAGATAAGTGGAGCTTTATTATTGTTTCAAGATAAGTGCAAAAAAAATCTATAATAGAGGACTACTATCAAATTACCGTTACTTGAATTAATCCTCATCCTGGCATTTAATAATTTGTAAAGTGCTTATTCAGAAAAAGGTCAAAAATCACTTGGAAAGATATGTTAATGGCTCTCTAAGTAATGTTTAGACTTGCTGAATAAATTTTCACACTTAAGTCACGTATAACAAGCATTACAATTTGTGTTATAAATCGTGCTCTCCACACTGGAGAGCTGTGTGTACATACATGTTACAGCCTCCCCAGCACACAGCACTTCAGCACTTTTAGTTAAATTCACCTCAGCTGAGAAAAAAAGTCAGCTTATCTTTGCTGTTATGCCAGAAATAGATTCAATGTACGCTCTCATAAAGAGGAATATTTACCTGAGTCATGGCCTGCAGGAGTTCATTATTGTTCATTTACATGATTAAAAAACCCATCAGAAATGATAACCCAAATAAATGTCAACCCCCAACTTCCCCAAAACTCAAGCTTAAAATAAAAAATATATAGCTGTAAATAATTGGAAATGGAGGAGGACAAAGCCCTGTGCTGATGGATCAACATGGAACCCCTTCCATGCTTTGAAATATTTGGGTTTTAAAATGACCCACAAGACTTAAAAACTAAGTATCAGCATGTGAGAAAGTACCATATTACAATTTAAATCAACCACTATACAGGCTCAGCAAGCACCAGCACGCTTCTTCCATGCACTAAAAAACGTCAACTTCTCCTTGGTGAATAATAATTTGTGAAATAAAGCAGGCATGCAAAATATGGGTGGCAGGCAGCAAATGCTGAGATTTGGGGCACCAAGGTGTTTTAAAATTGTTTTTCACTTTTGCATCCAGCATCCTCTGAAATCTCAACAGATCAAAGTTTTGCAGACAAGGAAAAAAAGCCTACAAAATTAATAACTATTTAAGTATTCTGTTTCATCATGATAACAAACAGATGGTTTTAATATTCTAGAGGCTAATTTCTGAACAATTAAAAACACAGCAAGACATTAACATCTAATGAAACATTTTAACTACCAGTATATGCATCTGCCATTAATTTCCACACAGTAAGGTCTTGGTTCTCTTCAATCTGTTCTTTATTAAGGAAAGTTTTTCCACTCTGAATTTAGTGAAGTAGAGAATTAACAACTGTTTTCAATCAGCAATCAGCATGATATTTCACCAGTGTGCATTGAAACCGTCCACACTATCAGACATAAATTTACTCCTATGATGGCTTTGATCTGCACACTGAGTGGAGATGTTAGAGGGGAATTCATTTTCTAATTCCATTTTCATTTAGAACATAGGAATTAACCCCTCACAGATCTCATGCTCCTTTTTAGCTACTTTAGATAAAGGACATTTTTAATGTTGTGCCTTACACATTGCTTAAACCCCAGCTAAAAACAAACTCACTTTTTAAAAATCAATGAAAGCATTCTCATGTAAACCATATGGAAATAAAGTTCTTCAAAGGACAGGGGAATCCTATATTTATAAGCTTCTAATTTATATTTCCTTTGCTCATCTGTGATAAGAACACGGGGCAGTATTCATCAAAGCTCTACCCATGCAAATACTAGTTGCTATAGAAAAAAAATCTCCATGCCCCATACAAGCTAATTCCTGTGCTCCCTCTTCAGATATGCAGCTTAGAAGTGCTAATGAATTTTTCTGCAGGTTTTCCCTAATTTAGCAGGTTATAATTTAAATTAAGCTGAAGGAAGTCCTTCTCTTGGCTCCCAGGGTGCAGCAAAAGGCTGCTGTTATTCAATATTTGTTGTCATCGCCTGGCTACTGTAGGAATGAAGCCAATAAATAAATATCTTGTGGAATAACTTCCAAACACCTCCCTGTGGGGCTGGAACACAGGCTCCCTGTGCATTAAACACATAGGCACCTCCCTAAGTGTCTCTGGTTTTCAAAAGGGTTAAGTTAGCAAGGAACTGGGAACGGTTTTAACAGAAACCACATTCTGTCCAGGTTCCTGTTTTGCTTTTAATCATGTAATTTATGTAAACATGGAATTGCAAGGCTAAACTAATAAACATTGAAAAAAGCCTTGAGAAAACATCGATTCAGGGAAGGAGCCAGCTGCAGGACTCAGCCTCCTGGATTCACTTTGTGGTGTTCAGCGGGGATTTCATGGTGCACCAAGAAATGTTTGTACTGCAGTTAAGTAGAAGAAGAGACATTCTGGTTACTGCTTCAAGTCAGGAGAAACAGGACCATGAGCCTGGAGCTTCTTCCAGCAGACTGATGCCCTAGCAAGGGGTATTACCTGTTCCATCTCCCTCTCTCCTATTTACACCAGAAATAACGTTCTGGGCTCAATGTACTTCCAACAGTAATTACATATTTCCATAGAAACTTCTGTAACAGACCACCTACAGCAAAAACACATTCCATCCCTGTCACACCCTGCTCTGAGAGCCTGTACCCTTCTCAAAGGGTCGGCCTGAACAAAGCTGGCTCTGCCTCAGTACTTGCTTTTTTCCTTTTTTTGAATAGCCTATTACAGATTTAAGGATCCTGAGAGGCTAATAATACCCACAACCCTATTTGGAATTTGGGATTCCAAAGTCTGGAACCAGAACAGTAGTTAGATAAGAAAGGACATGAAAGATTATTTATTTGACTTCAAGCACTGTCATCACTATGAATTTCAGGGATTAGGGCTGGGAGTTTCCAATGTGCCGAGCAGAGGCAAGGGTGTAACCTCACTGAAAGACAGTGAGCTCTTGGCTCATTTTATATCCACTTTTGGGGCAGTGAAATATGGCTGAAGTGAGGTCCCAGGAGATGCCAGATGGGATTTCAAGAGACCTTTCCAGCCAGTCATATCTGGTTCAGAGAAATGTGCACACTGAAATGACTGTACTGGGAGTTTGCCATGTAACCATTAGCTCTATAACCACCATTAATATACCTTGGAGGCTTTGCCTTATTTTTATATGTCAGACAGTTTCAGGCTAGCACGGTATTTAGTGAGAAGAGCACAATATTAAAATGTGACTTTCATACTTTTTATTCTCCAAGTGCCTGGATCTACTCTTGGCACACTACAAAAATAATACTTTTATGATTCAGTTTTTTCCATGAAATATTTATAATACAAGTATTGAGTGATGGAAGTGCCAGAATATTACGATTGCTGCACTTGAATTCCTGGAGATTGGAAGCTTTTGTTTGGTCTAGCAGCGTGAAGGAAAAGCGTTCTGCTAAACATCTGTCTCTCCCTGCAGAACCACATGGGAAATAAAGATTTTAGGGCAGCACTGCCTGAAGTATTTGAGTCCTGCAGTTTACCTGCTGCAGTCTGAGTGCTGAGGAGTCTCAGCACTAAAAAAATCACAGAGCTGAGGAAGGTGCAGACCCAGGTGGTCCCCCGGCCCAGCCCTCTGAGCCTGAAGGAGCAGGGGTCCCTGCATCCCTCCTGACAGGCAGGCCCTGAGCTAAGCCAGCCCAAAGCTGCTGCAGACACCCGTGAGCTCTGCAGCTGCACTGGTGCAGTGCTGCACTGCCCTCCCCTGCAGGAGTTACCTTCCCAGCCCCACTGCACCTCCTGCCTGTCCCACCTATCCTGGATATGCACAACACATTTCTCCTCTGCTCTCTGCAGCACTTCCTGTGCTTGAAGGCTGCTATCAGTATCTTCACTCCATTCCCTCTTTTAAAACTAAATTACCCCAGTTCTTTCAAGTCCCTCTTGCAGATTACGCTTTTAGACTTTATCCGTGTACTCCACGTATTTCTCACATCAATTATTTCGTATTCTGAAGGGAAACTCCTTCCATATCCATTTGGAAATACAGAATCATATAAATCATCCAATTTATATAAATCAAAATGAGTATTAAATGAAATATGTAAGGATGAAATGGGCACTGAAAGCTGTGGCCTGCGTTTAGCCAATGGACTGGTCAGGCAGGTTCTCTTCTGGGTGCCAGTCCTGAGACACCTGAATATCTGAAATATCTGAAGTGATCACCTGAAGTGTTCTCAACACAAACCTTTTGAATTTATGCCGTTATTTCCTTCCTGAAAGTGCTGTTAACTTCTTTTCTAAATAATACCAGATCTGTAAAAGGTACAAAAGTAGTTACAAGGACAGATACAATTTACAGAAGAACTGTTCAGGAGAGGCTTTGTTTAGTTCACTGCACCTTGATATAGATCTCTCCTCATTCAAAACCTTATCTGAAACAGGTCTTTTTCTAAATATTAAGAGTTTTCAATAGAAATTTTCCTTCTTACTACTTTTTTATTTTTCTGAGTTTGAACTGCAGGGACCAAGTGTAACTCCTCATGACGCTTCCATAGCTGGGACTCATCTGCTGTAAGAAGCTGTTGTTGAAGTGATCTGGAGAAACACTTCTCCAATCCATTTTAACAGCTTTCAAAGACCGCTCAAAGATGCCCAACAGCCCCGTTTTCCTTGCCAGGCCCTTCTTCCTCACTACTATGTTTACTTACAGCAGGAGCATTGAATGAAATCAAAACTTAATTTGCTGTTAAGCGCCCTGGTTAAGCAATCTGAAACTGTGAAGGTTTTGCTGGTGTTCATAAATGTATTTTACAGCAACTAAGACAAGGAATGACAGAATGAGATGTTGATGTTTCTGTGACAGGCTGAGGATTGGCTTTGAGAGCTCTACATGAGAAAAAGGAGTGAGGCACCTGATGAGTCGCTGGGTAGGTGAAAGGTAACGTTATTACCTTCTTTTTAAGGCCACAGAAATGCCATGCTGTCAACCTCTGGCATCCCCCAGCAAACCATGGCAACAGCTGCCTGGCTCTGTGGTAATAAACTGAACCAATTTAATAGCTTTTATTGTTCTGCTGTGATGTTTGAGCGCAACCACTTCTTTCCTCCCAGGACTCCTGAGCCCGCAAGGGCAGCAATGAGAGAAGATCTCATTTACCTAAAAGCGCTTATAAATTTTTAATTTGCTTTAACAAGTAAATTAACAAGTCCCTCATTCAGGCAAGTTTTATGGCCTCTTGCCACTTGGGGAGGGCCATAAAAGTTTTATAGATAATCCAGAGCTACCGAGATTGCTCATAATAAATTGTCTGTTTCCTGTTATTTTATCAAACCATTGGGCTTCTAACGACTTAAAGTCACAGCTTCTTTATATCTACACTTTTTATGAGCCCGTATTTATAAACTGTAAAGAATACCTTAAATTATACAGGGCCCCTGCTAATCATTACAAAGCCAGTTTTTTATTGGAGACAACCTTTTTGCTCACGCCCACCTATAAATTTTAAGAGATTTAAGGGGAAAAAAATATTTTTGGAAACAGCACACTGATTGCACATTCTATTTTAAGATGTTGCTTTAGCCAAACTTTCATTAATGAATACTTTGAAGTGCATGGAACTCACTACACTCTGATTTCTAACAGTTCTTGAAAAAGTTCTCTGGATACCAGGCACCTTAGGCAAGTCTGGCTCTGGGATTGAGGCTTGGGAGGAGGCAACAGTGGAAAAACACCATCTGTTCCCACAGAGAAAATGCCACGTCTCAGTGTCTGCCCTCAGGAGCACCACTGGTGACACTGGGACAGAGCCCCCAGCACTGAGCTGTCCCCACCATGAGTGCTGGGAGCAGTCACACTGCCATCAGAGCTGGCACCCACGGCAAGGACACGGGAGCAGGTTTAAATCACAGCCCCAGCATTGCCAGGCCACCACCAGCCCTGTCCCCAAGTGCCACATCCTTACATCTGTTAAAACCCCCCAGGACAGGGATCCCACACTGCCCTGGACAGGGGCTGGACGATGCTTTCAGTGAAAACACCCTCCCCAATATCCAACCTAAACCTCCCTGGTGCATCTTGAGGCCATTTCCTTTTGTCCTGTCACTTGTTCCTTGGGAGAAGAGCCCAACCCCATCTAGAAAGGGAGCGTAGGCTCTGAACCTGAGTTCAGAACAAGAGTTTTGAGGGAGTTTGGTTTTTATCTCACTGACTACACAGAGTGTGGTGAGACTGGACTCTAGAAGAGACGAACTCTCACTCTTTCCCCTGATTTCTGACACAGGAATTACGTGACAAAACTATAGGGAACAATCACTGGTTATGTTTCCCGATGTAACATATTTGGGGTGGAAGGGAAGGAGAAGAGAAAGTATAAAGCTGCTGCAGATTCTGTCCTGCAGAGACTTGAATATTGCAACTGGATTAAAACTTGAACTTGCCCTCAAGTTCAGGTTGATACAAAGCTACAAGAAATGGGACAGTGTTAATAATATAGCATAGGTAAAAATAATCACTATTTTCTGTAAATACAGAGGTGTTATGAAAGCCTAAAACTACTTCAATTCAACAGGGGACACTGAATTTGACTTTAAAACTCCCCATTACCTTTCTGTGAAATACAAGTCCGTGGAACTGGAAACTCCATTTACCCTAAAGGAGAAAAACACTGCAAGATCAGAATATCACCCTTTACTCAGCAGAGCTCTCCTGCTTAATGGGAAATTCCAGAAGGATAGGCAAGCTGTAAAAGCTCAGGATACTATTTTTGAAAGAGATGCCAGAGCTGGCTCTAAATCCTGGAATATGCCCATTATCTGAAGTACTAAAAGTGCTTGAAGTTTTATTTATTGATTTTTTTCAGTTTGAAAGTGCCATTGATTCATATCTCACAATATCAGTCCAGATTAAGATCCATTGTGTAATTGCAACTGTGCTCATGTACTTTCATTCTTTGGTGTTATGGTTACAACAGGCCAGTAAAAATAGGCTGCTGGAGAGGATGAACCTGTTGTTCAGGCATCACTGTACACTAAAGGAGAACTTGTTCAACTCTTCTGGCAATAACTGTAAGTACAGTGGAAACAGCGTAAGAAAAACAAGCCATGAACGCCTCACCAAAGGACAATTATCGTGTTTTTCAGGTTGGAAATTCAGGGTTCTGCTCCTGCAAGCTCAGAAATCCTTGAGATGGAAAGAAAACAACTGCAGAGAATGCCAGAGATCACATTTTTCCAATTCCCTGGAGTCCTTCTGGATGACTGAAAGTCTATCTTATTTAAGAAGCAGAACTTAACTCTATAAATTGTCCACCACGACAAATCCAAGGCCCCACCCATCTGTGTTACTAAAGATGCCTCTCCCTGCTTCAAGCATTAACCATTGTCTCATCACATCTTAACAGAATCTTAAGGTAACAAGGAGAGTCATACAAAGATGATAAAGGAAAAATATCCAAAGGATCCTACATGGCAAGAGACCTCCTCCCCAAAATCCTGTTGACGGCTCCCAAAGAGGAGAAACCCTACGGCTTGTGGTATGCAGAGAAAAAAAGATGAAAAATAAGTTCTGTGAGCCATGTAAAAGACTGAGGGTGACTCAAAGGAGATAAACCCACTGTCCACAGAGCCTCTGTCCAAATGACATCTACCCAAGCTGCAGTATTAGAAGGATGTCAGCAAGACGGTGTGGGTGTAACCAGGATGGAACCTTGTTAGACTGGAAGAAGTTTACGTGGAAAGGCTGACCCCACAAGGATATTTGAAGCTGCAGGTAAAGGTAACAATTTCTGCTGATGAAAGCCACATATATTGTGGGCAGCAATATTTACTAAAAATGGACAAAAATATCCTGGTTGAGAGAAAAGGCTTCATTTTTTCCCCCTGCACTTCTTTCAAAAGGGGCAGTAGATGTTATGCCCCATCTCTGAAATCTCATGGCTATAAATGGATGCAGAAGTGAGAAAGAAGAAATGCAGCAGAAGCCTTTTTTTCCTGGGAAAACACTGACCACATATGATTTCCAGACTTTCTCTCACAAGAGTTACAAGTCTTTCTGACTCTGAAGAGCATCCAGTCAGAAACTCATCTTGGGGGAAATGCTGTGCTTTCGAGATGCACCTACTCAGGCCCTGGCGGTGGCTTTTATTTCTCTATAAACACACACACATTACTTCTCCAACCAAATCCTTGCAAAAACACTTGCCTGCCTCTGCTACAAGACATAAGATATTTCCATTAAAGTAAGCAAACTCATCTCTGGTGCACCTAAGGCCTGCAGAGTTCCTAAGTTTCAGTTCACATTTCAGGTTAATCTTTTCCTTTCCTAAAGAACAGAACATCCTTTTTCCTGATCTCCCCGAGGGCTCAGTATTTGCAACATCAAACAGAACACACAAACCATCGCGCCCCCTCCAAAAGCCCATTATACTGTCAACTGGCTTCCTAACTGCAACCAGGGGAGAAAGCTTATATACTGACTCCAGAGCTCTTTTACTGCTGGAAAGTGTCCATGATTTCTTCAAGCTACTGCTGCATTTCATTTCTCTAAAGAACTCATAATAAGATGGGCAAAGTTCCAGGGACGAAAAAAGAAACCCAAGCGAGGCTCGGCGCAAACCGCGCACTCCCCCCGCGCCGCTCTCACCCTGGCCAAAGCCACAGCACTCCCGTGCAATCCTGCCAGTGACCCTCCTCAGTAAATCAGAAATGAAAATACAGACACATGAATCAGGCTGGGACAGGAGAGAAGGACAAACGTCTGCTAGTGAAGATAATGGTGTATCTTGCAGTGTATTCCATATCCACCAAGAATGGAAAGCAGTGAGAGACTGGGAGGAAAGTCCTCATGGAGGCAACATACAAGCTTCAGGAGTTAAGAGAAATCACTGTCTATTTATGAATTTTGCAAGGAGAGGCCAGGTTGTTATTCTGGGAGGAAGGCCCAAAGTGATGGCTGTGACTGGGCTGGGATTTGGGTCTCAGCCTCCATGGCTCAATAAATGAACATCTGCAAGGCACAATGTGAACCTTAGTGGGAAGCTGTTGTTGGAGAGTAACACACTATTACTACCCTAATTAGGAAATTTTTAAAAAGGCAATAAGAGGGAGTCTGTGCATCTCCACTGCATTGGGGAAAAAATGTTTTGTTGTTGACAGATTTTACCAGCTATCTACATGTTTTCTTTCATTGTGTTTGAAGAGTTCTGCTTTGGCAGATTATTGACTGGCCCCAAGCCTGGGTTAACAGGAGAGGGATCTCATTTTTGCTGGAGGAGCTCATCTTCAGGGACACAGTCCCAGTGAGGTACAGATTTCCTTCTTCCTGGCCTACCCCAAGTGCCCCTCTCCTGCCATGGAGCGTGGTGGCTTCTCTCCAGGGCCTTGACCTGAGAAAACCAGCACAGTCCATCCAGTGACTGCCACAAAGCTCTCATCCAGAGCTGGCTGGACAGAGGAGCACTAAATACAACTGCCAGCCAGCCAGCACCACCCACAGCTCTCATCCCTAATTTCTCAGTGAACTCCTGGTAAACCATAGCTGACAGTGGCCGCAGGCCTGGCGGGTGATATTTACAGCTGGACTGCTGTGAAGTCAGGAGGTTATGTCAAGCTGCAGCATCCAAGTGATGGTAAATGGAGGGAGCCCTGGACCGTGAGGAAATGGCTGGAGATTGGTTACAGCCACGAGAAATTGATCTGTCTGAAAAAAACAGCCCAGGAATCACAGGATTAATGTTCAAATTCCAGCTGTGTTGCATTGTTCCCTTTCCTCCAGCTCTCCAACAACAAAGACATGCCTCCTCCTCTGGAGACCAGGAAAGTTTTATTAAAAATCTTCATACAACTGTTGCAGCGGAGGCCCTGTTAAAAGCATCATCGGAGAAAAATGCAGGATTCATAAAGAAACCATCCTACAATTTCCTTTCGATCTGGCATTGATTTCAAAGGGGCTACCTGAGCCAAGTGGCTTTGGCCAGCTCCCCTCCGTGCCCGGGGCAGGGAGAAGCTGGGCCTGGCTGGATGCGGGCGCGGGCACGAGCAGCGCGGGCATGCTGAGAGTGAGGGGGGAGTGTGGAGGGGAAAACTAACAAAATGGGAACACTTCCAAACCTGCAGCTGTGCTGGCCCATTAAAAAGCTGAAACTCGTTCTACTGTTCGACCTCATACTTATCACCACATAACTATTCATCAAAGAAATTTCGGTGCAATTAATTAAATTATTCCCCTGCCTGTGCCACAGAGTCGTTATTCCAATATCAGCTTTCACTCGCACTCTCTTAAGCTCGTGTCTCAATGCCAAGTGACATCTCCAGGGCTGTCCAGCCTCAATAAAGCTCTGCTCCTCACCACTCACAGAGCTGATCATTTCTCTCTTTTATTGCCATTTATTTTCCACTAGGATTTTGCTGCCAGTATATTGGCAGGACTTCCAGTATATGGATGTAATGAAATCTACCACAGACACTTAACATCGGGTCAGGCTTCAGCTCGGCTCATGTGAAGCTGTAATATGATAAACAAATGCTTTCAGGAGAAGGATTTTATTCGTTCCAAAACAGAATGAGGACTCCTTTGGTACCCAGACATGAACTAGGAGGGAGTGATTTCAAAATCCATATGATAATTAGCTTTATAGCCAAAATGTGCTCAACATGAGAAACCTGAGCTACAGCACAAATCAACTTCTTTATAAAAAACCCTCAGTATCACAGTTTGCATATTCCACCCTTTTTGTGTGTGTTTTGCTTGACTGTGGTTTGTTTTGGTCTGTTTTTAACGGCACTGTTAATATAACTCCACTGTCTCAGCACACCAAATTGTGGAGGATTTGGTGGCTACTGCAAGGCCCTGAGCTGACCTACCACAAACGTAAATGTAAATGTAAATGCCCTGTTGTCAACTCCTCCTCAGCTCTTCTGGAAATTCTGCAGGACCGGATGGCTCTGAACATGGTCTGTCTGTGTCTACTGCCACAACAACTCATATGATGGACTGCTGCCAATGGGATTGGGCTCTAAAAATGTGAATTACACAAGATACCGATAGTCATGTCCCAGGCACCTCTAAGGGGACTTGTGGCTAGAGTTGAGAGATGAAAGAAACACAAAAGGAAAATAAAGTGTTACTTTTAGAAGGAGAATGAAAAAAAGTCAAACCTCAGAACAGTTTATATCTGGGCACAGTAAGTCTTGCACTACCTGGAAGGCTGTAAATCAATAATGAAGACATTCTATCAGAGAGGCTTTATTTCCAACACGACTTAATGGACATAAATGTCCTCCAGGCAATGGATGTAAAACATCAGACTGTGTGATCAAAGGCGGGGGTGTTTTACCCTGGGTTTTGTGTCTAAAATAATCTCCCAGGAGAAAGGGAATTTTGCAGTTCTTCCAGGGAGACAGAGAAGTTTGGTTCTACACCAGCAACTGCCCTGATGCCCTGCTGGCTTTCCAGCTAAGGCATCAGTTACAGGAATTTGTGCATCTGTGTAAAGGCAGCAGAACCCAAGTGTTGCAAGATAAATAGGGAGAGCCAGAACTCTCCTGGTAAAGAGGGCAGAACTTTGCCTGAGTAGTGCCTATCTTGAAACCTGTTTGCAAAGTTTTTTTTTTACATACACACTAAAATGTAGCTGCTTTCCCTGCTTGCCTTGAACGAAGGCAAATAAAAACCTGGCTCAAACCAAGTTTGAACCAACCTTGTGCCCTCTCCACCTCATCCTTCTGCTATCCAACAGTCCAGGTTATCCCCAGCCACGCTGCCTTTTATTTTGCAGACTACACCAGGTATTTTGCCATTTCATACATGAGATCTGGATTTGCCTCCCCAAGCACACATTAATACTTTCCAAATGAATGCCATCTAGTCCTTGGATCTGCTGTTTTCCTAGGATCCTTCACTACAATGTGTCCATTCTTTCTTAAAAATAAGTAAATGCTTCTGCTCTGGCATTATGGCACATTACTGGCAACCATGGACAGCAGTAAAACAAACAGGCCGCCCTACCAGGAAGCATGAAAAATCCAACATGAGCAGCAGGGGCCAAGGCAGTGGCACTATGAAACTTCACCCACAACCTCCTTCCCATTCTGGATGAGTAATTTAACTGTAAAAATACATTAAATATTGCCTTAAAATAAAAAAATAGAATTCAAGTTTCCAGTGTCACAGATATTAAAGGAAGTTTGCATGGCACTTCACAGAAATCAAAGAAGGTACGTTTTATCACAGTTGCTTTAAATTTTTTGAAATATTTAATCCCTTTCCAAAAGCTATTACAACATCTTGAATCCTTCACTTACACATTCATTATCTACCCTAATTTGAATATGGCAAAGAGACTTTGATTTAGCCCAGGACAATTCAGTGTAGGACTAAGCTGTGCCCTTCAGTACCAACCAACACACTTCCAAGTCTTTTAATAAAAGTAACCACATAACAAATATAACTCTAGATAATTACTGCCTTCCATTTTACAAGCACATCTGAGTGCATGTCATCTTATATTTTTAAAATTTATTTTACCTTTGAACAGGAAAAGCATAAAATTAATATCTCGTGGCAGCAAATCCAACTACCTGCTCCCTCTGAATGATTTCCTTCACCTCGGGCACACATTCCAGGTGGACAGTGCACCCCACCAAGCTCCTCTGGGCAGGAATTGGGCCAGATCTGCCAGGCTGGGGGAGTGATGCCTTCAGGAGGGCACCATGGCTGGCAGCACAGGACAGTTCATGTGTTCACATCCTTCATTTGAGTCATTTCTTCCCTGCACCGGGACCACCGTGACAAGCTGAACTGCTCCAAACACACCAAGGGCATCTGCAAAGCATTCTGTGGTGATGGTGACACGTGCCAGTGAGTTCTGATCCTTTCCCCAGTGCCAGGCAGGCCTGCCCAAGTTCATTGATGCATACCTGCAGGGAAACCCAGGGTTCTCCCAGAGCCAGGCTGCACAACAGCCTCTGATCACTGGGGGTGGTGAGAAAGGCACTGAAGGCTCTGCCAGGTTTCAACTCTTCAGCAATCAAAAGAAACTGCAGCACCTGGATTATCCCAGGAATATGAACTCGCAGCACCTGGATTATCCCACGATGTGAACTATCTCCAGACCTCTGACATAACAGGTTTTACACCTTTTCACAAACTCTGGTCTCACAGTCTGTGCAGGATATCAGAGAGCAAATGTCCATCCCTGGGCTGCTCAGTGGGAAAAGCCCATAATATGTTTGGTTGACTTTCCTATAAGTTGCTAGTGTCAGCAAAATTAATGTGACATTTACAACTATTTTGAGGATAAAATGAAGTTGCCTAAATTATTCTGCAGAAGCAGCATGAGACATAATTATTCAGTTGACAAAATCTAATTAGGTGTAAATTATTTCAGGTTATATGAATTATAAAACCTTTCACAGAGAACTCAAGGCTCAATGTGATACAGTGAATTAACATGCCGGGCATCTGTTTGCCAGAGCTGGGTTTCATTTAGGGACAAAGTCACACAGGGAATTAATTTCTTCTTTCCACCAGCCACCATGCTCAGGCAGGCAGAGGAAGCCATGCCCCATACAACAGACATTTTATTACAGCTGGAAGGCTTTTTTCCACACAGAAGATTGGAAGAATTTGACAGCTGGTCAGCAGATGCAAAAAGCAGCTCTTAGTTTTAACCCCAAGACAGAGCTGAAGTTCCTGATTCATGGGCATAGCAAAAAGGGGAACATATTGGCAGCAAGCTCTCCTTGGAGTCTGGTGTCCAGCTCCATCCTTCAAGCACAGAAAATTCCTGTTTAGTCACACTGAGAAATGTTTCAGCACGTGGTTAAATTTAATAACCACACTCACTTTTGCAAGTGTACTTTGATGCTCTGCAGGATCAGCATGTCCAGAAACCTGCCTAATTATCACAGTGTTTATTTCTCCTGCTAAGTTAAATTTTTGCTGTATAGATGCAGAAATGCCATCATTACCTTCTACATATCCAAGGAGGACACCTTTGAACCCAAACTATGTTGATTTTCATGGCTGAAAAGCAGAATGCTGAGAAGCTCCAAGGATGACAGGGTGTCCTGTGCTGCGGCTATGGAGGAGAAGGAATGATCAGCAGCTGTGTAATTAGATGTTCTGAGTGGGAGAAGAAAAGTGTTTTATGAGCTGAGCATCAGCTTTGCTCACTTGCTGTCAGCCTGGTGCAGAGGAAGGGTCTGGGCAAGAAGGTGGGAGGGTGGGAAAGAAGCAGATCCAGTTCCCACAGGAGATTTAGAAATACACACTGGGATTTGACACAATCCTCATTTTCCATTTAAATGCAACACAATTCAACATGGATTGCTGGATCTCACATGAGACTCAAACTACCTTCTCACACTGCTTTCAAACTCCGTGAACAACCCACTACGAGGAGACACAAGTTATTTACTAACAGTCACACTCCCTCTGTAAGGATCAGCGAAAATTACTGGAAGCAAAGCAGAACATTTGGTCACAAAGCCTTGAGAGGACTCATGCAAAAACCTCAGAGCCCTGATTTTCTCTTTCTCTTTAAAAAGTTCAGCTGTGCTGCTAAGCTCCAGCTGGGGAGCTTTCTCACTGGATAGACATTGCAGCTTTGTTAAAAACGACATGCAATGCTATCAGCTGCTCTCTTGTTCCATTTCTACACAGAATGCATTTCTTACACACTATTGACCACAATCCCTTGAAAAGACTGGTGAGGATTACATATTTTAGATGCCATCTTTTCTCCTACCTCAAACAATAGACAGCAGCAAGTGAATTGGGAAAAAAAAACACAGTTAAAAACAAGAAAAAAAAGCTGACACAGAGAGAACACGTGTACATCAAACATTTAACAATTATTTGCTCAAACTGACTCTTAATTTGCTTTAGAAATTTAATAAATAAAGCTTGATTTCTTGCTGCCTCACACTACCTGGAGCCAGAGGAGCACATTCTGCCATTCCAGGCAGACAAGAGCTGGATCTGAGGTGTGGGATGGACCTCTCCTCAGGAAATCCAGCTGGCTTTCCTGCCTTCTCTGAGGTCCCCACATTGCCAGTTTTCTAAAAATCTTAACTACAAAGAGGCTGGAAATACCAAGAATGGCCTCAGACGAATCTGATCACTTAGGGAGCATCAGTACACTTCTGTTTGCAGACAAACTGCACATTCAAGAATAGATTAGAATGGAGAGAATCTTGCATTTAGAAGGGGCATACAAAGTCATCCAGTCCAACTGCCATGGGCATTTCCTCTTCCTTCCCCCAGTATATACATACATACATACACACATACATACATATATATATATATTTAATAGTCAGTCCTAACCCTACACCAAGATGCCAGGGAAGATAAAGCCAAAGCAAGATAAATCCAGCACTCTTTGTTTCTATCTTTGTAACGAGAGCTGGTGGCAGTGACAGAGATCTGGGGATAAACACAAATCTGCTACGGTTCACTAACCTTCACTCCACTGTGATTGATAACTGTATTTTCAAGTGCTGCACGTATCAGGCTCAGCTCTGGGCTCTGTATCTCTCTGTGCTGTTTGTAAGAACATGTTGCAATAGACTCTAAGACTGAGGGACCAGACAGCTTCACCAGGACCTCCCATGCTCATGCCAAGACTGGAGATGGTGATGGAAGAGGGAATATCAACCCAATTTCCCGGCCTCAGCAAAAGCAGTGCGGCTGATGAGGACAGCAGAGCGAAAAGTAAAGGAAATCAAACCCAAAACAAAGCACAGAGCAGGAAAGGGCGTTTGTAACCACAAAGTGATCCCCTCCCTTTTGTCAACGCTCACTCCCAGTTGTGGAGAAGTTAAGGCTGACACAGAACAGGCACTGCCGAGCTGTCCCTGGGGTGGCAGCCAAGGCCACTCACCCCACGATTAGAGGCCTGACAAGCTTTGTCAATGCAATCTACTGAACGCCGTGAGTGACAAGCGATCAATATTCCCCACTCTCCTGGGTCATCACAGGTGACAGAGGTCTAAGTAATAAAACAGCCCTGGCTGCCTCCTCTAACTTAAATGCTTCCCCAGCCACAATATTTCTTTTTTTGTCTAAGTGCCTCTAGCTAAATTCCTCACAGATCGAACCATGGGATGGGCTGTGGGTTCTGAGGAATTGCAATGTGCCAGGATTGATGCCGGCCCGGGAAGGCTCAGCAGGTTGGAGACACAGGTTCAAATAAATCACAAATGACGAGCTCAGAGCTGTAATCTGCCAGCGCCAGGCCCTGTGGCAGCCCAGGGACACAAGGATGGTGTGGGGACCGCGTGTGGCATGGAACCACCTGCCAGCCCAAATCAGCTCTCTGAAAACACTCACCACAACGCCCCTCCTCTCCATAATCTGTGAGCTGTTCTAAAAATTCCTGGGAAGTACTACATGAATTGACATTATGGCATTAGCAGAAGACAAAGGTGCTGTGCTGTAAATCCGAGGGAAGTGCTGATGGGACTAAAGCTTTTGGGGCTGCTGAAGCAGTGGGAAACACCGACCAGTGTACAGCATGAAAAAACCCTGCTCTCTTCTGAACACTGAAAATGAGTGTGCAGGTTTAAGGGAATCCCCTGCTCCACTCCAGTCACCCACCTTCGCCCCTGCCACGCCACAAGGCACCGGGTGGGACAAGCAGCGATGGCCTGGATTTGTTGTGTACAGCTGTGCCACAGCAACAACCACAGAGAATCTTCTGGTTTTCTAAACCCACAGACTACCTCACCCTTAAATAACTTGTTTTACAGCTGTGTGCCAAGGAAGAGCCCAGGCTTAAAAAAACTGCAGTGATTTACAGCTCAGAACCCAAATTTAAGGCAGATGAGGAAACCCCCCCATGTTTTAGCCCTTAAGAAAGTCCTGCCCCAATCCCTGCAGTCAATAATCATTATGGATGCATGCCATTGATGTCCACCTGGGATCTGAATGTTGTCCAGTTTTTTCAGTTGTTTAGAACCAGCTTTTATTGGGAATAATCTCTTTAACTAAACAGCTTTGCAAACACCACGTTTCACTACATTCCTGGGAGACAGGCAAGCGATACGCACCAATTTATAGGGAATAAATGGAGACACAAAGCAGAGCCAGAGGCACAACTGGACACAAAACCCCACAGGAACATAATTTCACACTTTAAACTTTGGACAACAAATATGTCCTGGAAGAGAATCTCTTCTAGGGGATGACTGTCAGTTGTGAAATTCTGTTTAAACAGGTGGCAGGACAATGCTGTGTTGTTTGGAAATAATTGGGGCATTATTTACACACCACTTTCATGATCTAAGCCAGGATAAAAATAGATTATAAAGCTCAAAATCTGTATTTTTACACAAGTTCATCCTCTTTCATTACAAAAAGCCAACCAAAAAGCTAATTCTGCTTAAAACATGCATTTATTCTGGCAGTTATTTATAATAATTACAGAACTCTCCTAATTCCAAAAAAAGCAACCCAGTTCACCTATGCCAGTGTGGTTCCCCTAGGTAAATGTTTGAGAGCTGAAATAATGTATAAGCAGGATTTTTTATCTGTGCATGGGACACTTGACCTGGAATGGCTTGAAACAGAAAAAATAACCCAGTAGACGGGATTATGTAAAAAAAAATTTAAAGGCTATCAATGGAATCATCTTCTGTCCAAGGGAAGCTGTGTTCTTTTTATGGCCAAGGAGAATAAATGGAGATGGGAACTCTGTAGCAACATCTTTTAGAATACACAAAAAGAGATGAGGAAGCACATTTCCTAAAGAAAAACTGCCCCAACTCTTGGGATAAAATTAGATGTCTCATAAAGAAAAGGTCAATGTTCTAATGTAGGACTTGGTTCTTTAACACACTTGACTACTGGCCAACTCAACCAGCTGGACAAGCACTGGAGAAGAGCATGTGGGAAGGATCTGTTTCAGACCAAAGTAATCTTTTTAGTCACTAAATTCAGCTGATTTTATGAATGATTAGATGAAGGCTTGGCTTTTCCCACATCACTGCTGAGGAAAGGCCGCAGGACAGGAGCTGTGTGAGGATGTGAAGCAGCAGACAAACACAGCCAGCCTGGAGACAGCGTGGTGGCCGTGGAGGGGAGGGCAGACTCAGAACAGAACAAACCCAGCCCAGCTCTGCCTGGAGTACAGGACAGCTGTGAGGGGGCTCTGCCAGCAGGTTGAAGAAGGGAGGCCACATTTCAGTGCACAACTGCCCTCTTGCTGTTCCTAAAATGCCCATTTTACACTGCACAGTATAAGCTTAGCTAACTCCACGCTGCACATGGAACATTCCTCCTCACACTGGAATTTAGATGCAGGGACAATACACAAAAATTGGGCAAGAGAGAAATAAAAACTGTGAAGCTTTATTTCTTTTCTCCACAAGTTTACTGCTAATCTCTCCCAGTCAGCCATCCTGCTTTTTTTTCCCCCTTTGGCCTCAGAGGCTTTTGACTTTCTCTAGATACGACTCCAGAGTCATTTAAAAGCAGCAAATGAAAGCAGTATTGCTACAATGATCTGATAGCATCACATACAGCTCTTAACCTAATTTATTACTGATGATGTAGTCATTAATGTACTCTGAACATGCACTATACACTCCTCTTTAATGAAAAAGTAGCTGGGGAAGCTCATCCAACTTGCTTCAGAAAGTTGAGTCCCTAGAGGCTTACATGTCATCTACCCTTAGATTTATCCAAGGCTGAAGGAGATGTTTTAAAACATATCTTCTTGCTATTCTTTTAAAAGATAGTTCCCTTGATGCTGAGCTTTGAAAGTTTATCAGATCTTATTACCAGGACTGAACTAAACTAAAGCAATTGGTGTAATGGTTGTTACACTGTCGGTACAACTCGCTTGCCATGTTCTCTTCTCATCCACTTTCATCTCAAAGTGTTTATATGAGCAGGAAAAGTTCCTGCAATTTTTCTTCTCATCAGCAAGGAGAGAAAAAAATCTGGCAGAACTAGACTGGAGAAAGCACAGGAAAAGGAACTATGGAAATAAAAATCATTGGGACAAGTTCATAGAGCACTCTGGGAACATGAGGAGCTGCAGAGACAGAAAGGCAACACAGCCCCTATCCAGACTTCCAGCAAGGATGGTCTGTAATCGGCTAACACTGACTACCCACTAACAATGGAAAGCAACTTTTTAAAAGCCATCACACTTCTCTCCTCATGATCCCACTGATCTTCTGAAGCCTCTGGCTCCAGAAGCTCCCAGCACATCCCAGGTCTGCAGCCAATGGCCAAGGATGATCCCATCCTTTAGAAATCCCACAGCAAGCTCAGGGCTCAGGAAATCATGAGCTCCAGGCCACAACAGTGCAACAGAAACAACTGCTAGGGAAGCACAAGGCTTCCTGGGGAATGAAGTAGAAAAAAAAATTAAAACTCAATAAACCCCAAAAATGTGAGAGAAATATAAACCCTCTATCCCAGAACCAATAGTAGATCATGTCTCATGCAGTGAGAAGCCAAATCATTCTTTTGGAGAAAGACCAATCACGGGGAAAAACAAATGACCAGTAGGGGAAATGAACAGGTATGTGAGGCTAGAAAGTGCTCAGTGGGAAGTACTGTTTCCATGTATCAGGCCTATAAATCATCCCTCACCTGGCCTACAGGCATGCTAACACCTGTAGAGGAACCACAGCTTTTCCTGCAAAGAGCAATAGGGATTACCTGGATATGGTGTTCCCTTCTGCATGCCAATTATAGTGCTAAAAGGCCAGCAGAAATATTTAAGATGAAGGAAGACAACACCTCTTCATTCCTGTCTGGTGAGCAGCTCTTCATACTTTTCATGCTTTATCAAATATGGATCATGTCTGCCCAGGAAGGTTAACTGCCGTGTAACTTTGTCAGCATTTCCATTGAGGATTTAAACACTCAAATCTAAATGTGCAATTCAAACCTGCAGGATTCTAGGCTGGGGGCAACTTTTTTCCTACTGTGGACACACAGCAAATTCTTACTATTAGTTTATTTCAGCAGTTCTTTTGTTTCTTCCAAGGTGTAAGGAGCAAAAAGACAAACATCAGGTTATTTTGAGTGTAGGAGCTCAGACATGATACAGTCCAGCCAGACTCCACCCCTGTCTGGAGGCTTTGTCCTTTGTGAAACCCTTTGCTGTGACTGCAGCTCCGGGAGCTCCAGGCTGGTGGAGGCATCACTCCTGCTGGAATCCTCTCTGCTGACACCTGAAGGACCATTAAATGTGCTGTGTTAGTCTAAATGTCTTTCAGGTCCGTGTTTACCTAAGATAGCATTGTTTGAACGTGTGTGTTTGTGATCCAATTCACCTGGAGCGCTGCTCGATCCTACAGGAATAAGACAAGGACGTCCCATATGGTGGCAAGGTAGAAAATCTCCTCCAATGCAAACCACCTCTGACCTCCGGGATAATAAATTCTTCTGCAAATGACTGGGCAAATTCCTGGAGCCTGTGTGCAGGGAAGATAAACAGCCCTCTTTGTCCTCGGGGCCAGAAGTGGCCATTGTATGGAGCTGGCCCAAAGGATTAGCGCTGCCATGATTATTTGTGTTATATGAGCTATTTCAGGAGCTAATTGACCCCGGCACAAAAGCCGGGTGAGAAAGGCTTTTGTAGCTAATAGAATGAGCAATACAGAAAAGGGTAAGGTGCTTTGAGCAATTGGGCCACAGTACACAGACACTGACTCAGTTTTAGCTGACAGCATCAAGCAGGGCAATCTAATCTCCCCAGTTAGCACTAAATCAGCCTGGTATAAATGAGCCCGTGACAGAACACGGAGAAATGGGACTTGCTAAAAGGATAACTGAGGATAACTGCCTTGTGAAGCATAAATATTGAAGATGTTCAGATCTCCTCATTGCTCGAGCTAAGCATGCCTGGCAAGAGCTGTACAGGCAGAGCTGTTGGGTACTCAGATCTCTGCTTTTGGAGAGCATGGAGGTAACTGTCAGTATCTACATAAGGTATTCTGAAATTATAGATATATGTTCCCTCCTTCCTTCCCTGTCTTGAGTGCTTAATGGCAGGGGAAATATTGACACTGAGAAAGCGATGGGACACTTTAAACATTAAATCTTAAAGCAACAACAACAAAAACAAAGCCATTTTCTCCAGGATGACAGACATGAGAAGGAGGATGCGCTATGGCTATAGTGTACAATCATCCCCGAGTAAACTACTTGCCTCTAAATTCACTTGTGAAGAATCATGGCATCATTATGGTTGGAAAAGACCTCTAAGATACTTGTGAAGAATTATGTATTTAAGGGGGAAAAGTGAAGCTGAATTTAGAACGGAACATATTTTTTTTGGCATTTAGTCACAACTCAGCAAAGCCGGTTTTATCTCAAATTCAGAGCTAAACAGAATAAAGGATACTGTGAAAAAAAATTAAATCACCCTGACCTTTCTAAAGCCACTAGAAAAGCTGCTGCAACATAATGCATTACAAATTCTGCACTAAATATGGTGCGCAAGAGAACACAGCCTTGTAAATATGCAACAGAAGAGAAATAATCATATTCATCATTTATTTATTGAACCTACATGGACCCCTCACTCACTATCCGAGGCCACCACAGGCATAAAGGAATTAAACAGCACAAAATCCAAGCCAGGAAAAGCAGAATTTATAGGTGCTTCACAAATGGGGTAATGAGGCAGAGAAAAGAGAAGTCTCTGTGACAGACTGAGCCTAAAGCAGAGACAAAGTCAAGCCCGTGTCCCCTGAGCCAACACACTTTATTGCAGGATTATTATTCCCTTCGTGTGTTCCATCAGTGCCCGTGCCAAGGAGGAGCTCCCTGCCCAAACGTGTCCCAGCCTTTCCATGAAGCAAAGGCTTTCCAGACCTTTCTGTAATCCTGCAGCAATCCTGAGGATCAGCAGGAGGATGGGGCAGCCCCAGCAGCCCCCAGAGCACAGCACATGTCCCTGTGCTCCCCAGATACCCCACGGCACTCTGACAGACCTTTAGCCCAGGAACCATCCCAGGGGTGTTCCAGCTGTGCTGCCCAGGCAGGAATGCTCACCTCAAGGTCTGCATCTCCAGCTCAGTGCCAGCACGGCCTGGTGAGTGCCCAGGGCTGAGGAGGGCTTGGAACACAACCTCACTCTGTCCTACACCAGCCAGCTCGGCATGGAGCGACCAGCACTGACACACCCCAGAGGCTGGGGGTTCAGAAGTTACCTTGTCACTGATTTTAGTCAATTACAATTACAGAGAACCGAGGGTTCTGAGTGCAGGCCGTGTTTAAAAGCCACCCATGTGGGTGGTGAGCACACCTGCCTTGGCACCCACGGCTTCCCTGACCTAATGCCCTGTTCGGGGACAAAGGCAGCACAGATGGCAAGGGTTAAAGTCACCTTTTGTTCCTGGCCTCTGCAAACAATGCAGACCTACTTAGCTGAGGCAATGTTTTAAGCGCACTTATTTCCATGAAGCAAATCCAGTGCGCAATTCCAGGATTAGTCCAGAAACTAAGAAGCTCTCTGTTTTCAGTAAAGTTAGTTTCCATTTCAAAGTTTAGTTAGGCCTTATAAGTTAATCAAAACACAAGATTTCACAGTTTCACAAACACTTGTTATAAGCAGAGAAATCACCAAATTAAAATACATACAGTTGTAATGCTGAGAAAGGATTCTTTACCATTTCCTTTTATTCAAATAGACGATGAGCAAAGAAGAGGAAAGGAGGAGTTAGTACTAACGTGCAGGTTCATCACTGACACTGCAATCCATATGGGAGGGGTTTTACAGGCCATGAGACTTGTAAAGATGTACAAAGATAAAAAAAGATCCATTTTTAATGCTTCTGTAGGCATTAACACCTCTATAGACATTAGACAATAATGAGAAAATATAAGGAGGCTCATCCAGAGCACCAACATGTGTATGTACCTCAGCTTTTAGGAGGGGGAAGGGAAAGAACCAAAGCTGGATTATCTCAAACTAGGTATGATCCAAGAAATACCACAGTTGGTTAAAATAAAAATGTCTCAGGTTCAATGTTAAAGTTAGCACATTCATAAAAATTAAGGGTCTGCTTTTTTCTTGCATATCCTTCTATAATCAAAACCTCAATTTTTAAAAGAATAACACAGCCATGAGCACATGTCTTCTATTCCCTTAAACATTTCACAGTACTACTAGAAAGAACTGGGATACTCTGCCTAGATTTAAAAAAAGTATTGATGTGTTTTTCTACATGCCCAAAACAACTGAATCACTACTTACAATCCTATTTTAAACAAAGAAATAATTAATGCTAAAGTCCAAACACCCTCATGGACCAGGGAGGCTGCTGGGAGCAAGACAAGACCATCAGTATTTACGACCACAGGCTCTGTGCTCAAGAGGTGGCAGTTTATAAAGGGTTATTCTGGCAGACATAAAGGACAGTATAGCAATACAAATATTACAGATGGGATTTTCACAAGGACGAGTGTAGTTCTTTTAGTTCTCTTTCTAAAGTGCTCACACACTTTTAAACATCCATTTAGAAACAATGATAAAATAAACATTGAATTGAAGACAGTAAAAAAAAAAATTAATGGAAAAAAATAAGCATCTATTCTTGAACCACTTACTGGTGTCCTACAGGTCATTTCTTTGGTAAAATTCACTTTTATTGGCCTTAACTCCCCAAAGAGCTGATCTGGCAGTGGAAGGAGCCAACTGCTACTGCTCCCTCTGCACTCACCAGGGAGCTCAGCCGTGCTCCACCACAGCAAATAACGTTCCTTTGCTTGAAAGGTTTCCCTGGAAGCTGCAAAGGACCTTGCTCACTTCAGGCTGAAACACTGAGAATTTTGGGCAAGGCCTTTCCCATCACTGCCGAGGCCTGCAGGCTGCACACACTCCACACTGCATTTTTCTCTGCACAAAGGTGCCTGGTTTCTGAAAAGCTCAAGACCTTAATGGCAGGTTACACGAGGTTTCTTAACGATTTTCCATCCTCCTCCCAGCTGTCTCAATTCCACGGGATAAAGCTCCCTTGGCCCAAAGCAAGGCTCGTTGATGCCGACTTTAATTGTGCTCTGTCCAACACACAGCTCCGCTGCCTTACCAACTGCTCTCTGTGTGCCTGGAAATCAAAGGTACAAATGCACGCTCCACGGAATGGCTTACATTAGTGCCATTAATTCCTACTTTCAGCATAATCCTTCATCTGGGAGTTATTCCAAAACATAGGAGTTAATGACACTAATATAAACCATCCCAATGTAGCATGTGTTTCTTTAGCTTTTATTCCCATGACTAAATGTCTTTTTAATGCACTTTTATTTACCATGATGGAAATAGCTTTTCCTGCTTTACTCCATCAGAAGTCTGGCTCTGTCACATTAACCCTTTTCTGGGCAAAGCTCTGTAGACGTATTTCCCATCATGACTCCCAAATTAAAACCTTCTGCTGACATTCCAGCAGAGCACTTCCAAGAGCTGGGAGTCCCAGTGGAAACCCTGCCCAGAGGGATGGTGATGGCCTCAGCAGGCTGTGCAATCTCCTGGTGACACGGTGCCCAGGGCTCAGCCAGCCTGGCAGTGGCAAGCCTGGGACTGAAATGCTTTGGGGTCAAGAAGCAGAGCTGCAGAGAGGCTCTGCCCTCCTGGTGCACAGCAGCCCTCGGTCCGTTCCCGAGAATGAAGTGCCCTGGATTTTCTAAGAGGTGTGAAATACAGGCAGAGGGGGGAAGTGGCTTAGAAGGATGGAGAAAAATACTGCTACACCCCAGAGAAGGTATGGAGAAATTCCTGATGAAAAAATGGTCTTTCACTGGAGGAAGTGGATGAGGAGGGAAAAAAAAGCATATAAAAAGAGTAATGAAAAGAAAGCAAAGTACGTTATTTCGTCTCCATTTTGTTTTTCCTTCACTCCACAGTCGCCTCCCCAAAACAGAATCTATCCTGTTCTTGGTCTTCTAAGCTGGAGTAACTTCAATGTTCACAGCACAAAATTTTCCTTTTCATTTTTTTTTTTTTCAAAAGTATAACCTTTAGAATTAGGGTTAACTTTTCTAATCCCTTTGTGTTCTCCTATGTCCTCCCTCACTGCTTCTGAGCACAGGGCAGGTGAAGAAGTGCTGGTAGGAGAGGAAGGACTGAAAAAAGGCTGAGAAGTAAAACAAAAGCAACTTGCCTCTGAACAGTACATTAAGAAACAAAGTTTAAACACTCTGAAATGTTCAGTTCTCCTTTCCAGTTTACCTAATGCTGCTCAGTACATAATCTCCTTTTTAAAGCCTTTAAAAGGAAATATAGAGAGCCATCCTTAAACAATCCTCGGGGATTTTCTAGATTGTATCCACGAAGGAAATAGCTTCCTGCAGTGACACTGCACTGCATTAACCCAGCAATTCAGCAGACAGCACTTCTCCAGAGTTACACAGTATATAAATACAGGGCATATGAGCAGCATAAACATGGGACACTTGCCAAAACATAATTCTGTTTTGTAAATCTGAGACTTTATCTGAGATGTTCAAAGAGTCATAAATAATACACGGGGAACAGCTGCCCCCAGAAGTCAACAGGCTCAGGCCTAATAGAAGGATTTCAATAAATTCAGGCTAAATCCTTACCACAGAAGATGTCTATTGATACCTTCTGCTAAGACTTCAAAAAGCACAAAAGTGTTTTGAGGCTCTCACTTTTTATTATCGAAGAGATCCATTTCAAAAAATTTCTCTATTAAGTAAATTCCTCCATCTGATTAGTTTCTTACAGTAAAGATCATTTACCCATGAGTTTAGATTTGAAGCATAAGAGGCTGAGCCTGAGATTTTTGTGGGGAATGGGGAGATTAGGGATAAGTAAGTTTTTAATTTAAATAGAAAATGTTTTGAATATTAACTGGTTGATCTGAAGGTTCAACAATGAGCGCCGTAGGCAAAGAGCTTGTTCTTTGGCATGGACAGCCCTGAGGGGAGGGGGAACTCAGAGGGAGGGCAGGAATGCAAACCTCTAAACATCACAGATCTGTCACCACAATCACCAGAAAATCAGTTAGCATCAGTATGATTTTAATTTTGGCAGTGAGATAATAAAGCCACAGTGAGGGTGAACATAGTGAATTCTGACAGAAAATGAGAGGAAGAAAGAAAAAGATGTGAAAGTAAATCTAGTTCTTCTAGAAAAACAATCTTGGCTACAGAAGTTAATGATAAAAACATGCATTTCTACTCAAGTGGTTTTCTCTTACCCATTAGCAGTTAAAATGGAACCTGCTCAAAAGAAACAGACCTTGTTAAGAACATCCCATCATGAACATTCACATGCATTTAGCTTCAGTAAAATCCCCTGATCTGGAGAGGGCTCTGGAGCACCGAGGTCTGGCACAGGGGAGAGGCAGGGATCCCTCACCCGCAGGGCCCGGCCTGGCTGGCAGAGCCTTGTGCCAGGCACAAGCACCAGAGGAAAGAGACATAATGAGAACCAGGTTTGAATTATTCCAGCACAAGATATTCTCTCTCTTTCCAGCCTTTGTCCCACTGTTTCCTTGGACCACTGCAGCTCCAACAACACTCCTGGAGCTGTGTGTGGGGCACTTGGCTGAGCTGCCTCTGCCTGCAGTGGGCGAAACCAAAACCAGCTGATAACCAGAGAGCTGCCAGCACAGAAGACATTCTGCAAATATCCAGGCTACATTTCTAATGATTTTCTCTGATGCCATGAAAGGAGGATGAAGGATTTAAAACCACCATGAAGTGCAGTTTATTTAACCTTGGGCAGTGCAGCAATGCTTGAGATGCCAAAGCTCCAGGCGGGCAGGCAGAGACGACTCCCTTTTGGTGAGTGCAAAATGACTTTCTGACTCCTTTTGACCCCCAGTCAAATTGTTCTAGCTCTCCTGCTGTTGCAATTTGAGAGTTTGCAGTGCTTCCTTTCCAAGAACCATTTGGGAGCAATATAAATGGTGACCTCCTTTGGAAGGAAGATGTAACCTGTAGCAGAAGTCTCATTTAACTCCAGTGGGCTTCCACAAACCTCTATGGAAATCTCTCCCTTCAAAATTAACAAAGAACCTTGTGACACTGTGGAGTAAATTACACTTCCTGGAATCTTGAGACCACAGTTCTGGACTTCACAGAAAGAAAAACTTTCAAGATAATAAAGGAGAAGGCTCAATCCAAACTCACGCAAGCACTTGTGGGTTTTCTTTTTGGGGCCAAACACATTAGAATCAAGACTGTATTTGCCTGCTAAGGACCAGGAGTTGCTTGAAAGAGAAAATAAGCAGACTGGGAGCTTGGAATACCACATGCATGGGTAAGAAATATTCTTTTGGTTTCACCCACAGCTCAGTATTTCCTCTGGAAAGTGCAATCCCTGCAGCGCTGTACAGCTTTTACACTGCCAAGTGTAATACCAGGTAAGTATGGATCCCTAAAGCAACCAGAAAATGGAGATTTATGACCCTGCTACTACTTCAAATATCACATCCAGCCCTTGATCAAGAAGTATAGACTTAGGATTGAAGAAGTAGAAATCTTGGATGTATTCTCTTCGCAGGTACAACTCCATCCAGGGAACTATTACCTCCATAGGTGTGTATCTTTAAATCTCTCTCATTACCTGGCCCCTCTCCCCACATCTTCAAAGTGCCCCTGGCCTGGCAGTGGAGTGCAGTGCACCTGTGTGACACCGTGTGGAAACTGACCCCATTCCAGGGGTTTGTTTTGTGTCAGTCGTGTCCGTGGCAGCACTCACAATACCCTGTTTCTTTGCAGACACTCAGGGAAGCACAGCACCTGCCCCAAGGCCCATGGAATCAAAACACAGACGGGCACCCAGGTAAAAAAGGAAAAAATGTTAGGAGGGAGAAGGAAGGGTGGTAGAACGGAAAACGGTCGTTGCCTTCTCCCTTTAGAGGCAAGATAAAAAGCAGCCAGTGAAAAGCCTTACTATTCATTTTCCTTGGTACTGAATCAAAAGAAACCAGTTGTGGTTTTTTTCCCTAAAAAGACATACCATAACCTTTATTAAAAAAAAAAAAAAAAAAACAAGGAGATGGGATTGCTTTAGGCTTCTTGAGGATTTCCTGCAGGAAGCGCCCTGGGAAATGACCGAGATGACAACATGTGCTTTCCAAAATATAATGTCTCCATGGATGTTGAGATTTTACACACCACACTCATATTTTAAAAATAGATGACAAAACAACTTAAAGAAAAAAAGAAATAGAACCAGAAATTCCTGCAGTGTTTTCTCCAGCAAGCAGTAAGTGCACAGTCTATCTTTCTTAAGTACAATACATTCCACTATCAATTTGTGCACTGGACCATTTTTCCTGAAAGTAATATCCCCAAACATAATACAGTGTTTATTTAGCTCTACAATTGCATTACCAGTGTTTCAGAGTTTAAAACAAAATGAAGACAAATCAAAAGACCTTGGTAAAAGAGGGAAAAAAGTGTATTACATCAGGTTCAGGGAAGCTGCGAGAGGCAGGGAGCTCAAGGGACCAGGATTTGTACCCAAAGAGGCAGCACAGAGAAGGACCAAGCAAAAGGCTGGCCAAGATGTGCAGGCAGCAGATTGAGGTTTCTATTTCTACGAGAACACATGGACTTCTTGTTCTCCATATGGCAGCTCTGCTTTCCCAAGAACTCTACCTGTTGGCAGATGAGAGATCCTGCTGTTTGCATCTGAGGCAGCCGGGGAGTGGAGCTGCATCCGCAGGCTCAGGAGCACGGCAAGGGTTTGATGCAGTGCAGGGGAACACTGTGGAACTCTTAAAGGTGTTGGCTTGATCAAAGCTTCCCTCACCAAAGAGAGATCTCCATTTTACACATGGGAAAAAACTGAGACTCATAAAGCAAATTAGAATCAGGTTTAGAGTTTTGAGTTAAGCCTCCAGGACTTGTTTTATGGATAAAATCTGTAGCCATCCTGTGCTTTGGTTTGATTGTCTACAGGGCTACAAATAAGAGAGCCTGAATTTTCACCACTGGTTAGCAAAATTTACACTTTGAAAAGGAAGGTGAAAAGCAAGGAACAATTCTTTTAAATGAAATATGAACAGCAGGGCTGACTGCTTTCTTACACCACCAAAACTGAGTCCACCCAGCAATGCTCCAACAGAAACTACCAATAAAGCTAATAATAATCCAGAGATTCTGTGCACAAACTGTCTAGAGCCCAAAATAACCCAAAGGCATGCTGAAACTGTCAAGTTACAGCAAGTTTATTGTTTTTACATTGCACGTCTTACAAGACAATTTTACTTGTTAAATATGCTAAATTCCACTTTTAATTTATGTATGACCAAACATCCCTTATAAAGTTTTAAGAATGTCTCCTTCTAATTATGGTCCTATCTTCAGCTCATTTACAAAGTCTGCTTATAGGTCTGTACAGGTTTAAATCCATTATTATTACAAGGATTATGTTCACCTGGAGGGTAGGTTTGCTTCTCCACAAAGCAAACCTCCCTGTAATTAAAGAACAGCTACTTCACTCCTGCCTAACGTGACTGCACCAGGCATCAGATACACAAGTGTTAGTACACACCAGGAATTGACAGAGCTGGTGAAAAATAGCATTTGGCATAGGAAATTGCAGCCCTACAATGCAATTAGACTTATTAAAAATGTTACCCCACAAGGATGCCAGCCACAGTGATGCTGTCTGGTCTCATGTGACACACATCCTCCTACAAATCCAAATGGCAGCTCTGTGACAGCGTGGAAAGCTATTTTCTAGGCTTTGAGTCTGCATTTCTACTCATCAACAACAACAAACGTACTTGAAACAGAAGCCATTTGCTAACTGCCCCCAGAGAGTCACAGAACGTCCTGAGCTGGAAGGGATCCTCAAGGATCCCTGAGTCCAGCCCCTGGCCCTGCACAGGACATCACCGAGTCACACCTGTGCCTGTGAAACATTCCAATTGTCCAAACACTCCTGCAGCTCTGGCAGCCTCAGGGCCGTGCCCATTCCCTGGGGAGCCTGGGCAGTGCCAGCACCCTCTGGGGGAAGAACTTAAATCCAACCTGAACCCCACTGGCACAGCTCCAGCATTCCCTGGGTCCTGTCCCTGGTCATGAGAGTGAGGAGATCTGTACCTGCCCTGTGCTGCCCCTCATGGGGATGTTGAAGACCACAATGAGGTCTGACCTCAGTCTCCTCTGCTCCAGCTGAACATTCCAAGTGCCCTCAGCTGCTCCTCACGTGGCTTCCCTTCCCTTCAGACCCTTCCTCATCCCCGTGGTCTCCTCTGGATGCTCCCTGATGGCTTGATGTCCTTTTTACACTGTGGTGCCCAAACTGCCCCAGCTCTGGAGGTGAGGCTGCCCCAGTCCAGAGCAGAGCAGGACAATCCCCTCCCTGGCCCGGCTGGCGCTGCTGGGCCTGGTGTCCCCAGGACAGGGATGTCCCCAGGACAGGGATGTCCCCAGGACAGGGATGTCCCTCCTGGCTCAGATCCAACTGGCCATCGACCAGGATCCCCAGGTCCCTTTTTCTGTTGCACCACTGCTGGCTGAATTTTTTCAAATAAATCATGACACCCAGGAAACACCGTGCCTCCCAGCCCAGAAAGCTGGCCAGCAATGGAGAAAACTACAGAGAATCATAAGATTGGAAGGAAGGGACCTTCAACCCACTGCTACAGGCAGGGACACCTTCCACTAGACCAGTTGTTCAAAGCCCAGTCCCAAGAGATGTCCTGTTGTCCCTCACCCTGATCTGCTGAGATTCTCAAAGATCATCACATAAAGTCCATTTTAACTCTGAGCAGAGCCACCAGAACCGCTGCACATCCTTGCTGCACCAGACCGCACATCTCTCATATCTTCTCAGCAATGTCAGCTGAAAACTTATCGAGTGATGAAAATGACTGAGCAGGCTTGGCACTGGGGCCCAGCCCTCTGGAGCAGCCCCGGTGGGCACACACAGCCCTGGCCAGCTGGCACACACTGCTCCGAGAGAGCCTTCCCACAACACCTGGGTGCTGGGAGCAGCACAAAGCAGCCACTGCAAAGAGCCTCAAAATGAGCTCCACGGTGTGTGCACAGCACTGCCTGCCAGGCAAGCTGCCTGCTGGGCACAGGAACCAGGCAGGGAGAGCAGGAGATGGGCAGGGAGAGCCACCAGAACCAGGCAGGGAGCACCCGAGCCGGGCAGGGAGAGCTGGAGATCCGTGGGCATCCCAGAACAAGGCATCCATGGGCAACCCAGCTCAGCAGCAGGAGCGGCTGTCCAGCCACAGCCACCGTGCCAATGATTTCTGTCCATGCTGACAGCAGGCAAGAGAGCACCAGCAAGCCTTGCTTGGAGCATAACTAATCCAAATGGCAGTGTGGAAGTCTAGAAGTCTATCTGGCAATTTTATATCCAGACATTAGGCATGATGAAAGTGTGGTGGAAGGACAATGACAGAGAAAACATGCCAGATTTTGCAAGTGTGGACATGGCCTTAAATTTGTATTGGCCAGGAAAAAACAAACTGTCACCCTTCTAATAAGCCCTGCTCAAAGCACATCCTTTTGGAAAATGAGCTGGCCAGACATTTATCTCGGCCAGGGCAGAGATGACTTTATTTCTGATGGAAGTTGGCAGGAAGGAAGCCAAGGAGGCTGAGCTGCTACGTGTTTGCAATGAGAGAAGCGATTGTGAATGTCCATCTTACACCCTCTTCCACAGTCCATCAGAGAGGGAACGCTGCACCGTTCATCTGCACATCCGGACACAGACACGCTTTCCCACACTACATCTCAAGGCCTATAGATCTTTTTTTTAACTGAAAATTGTTTCCCAAAGCCTGGAAGATCTCAAAATTTTGGAGCAATTAAAATTCACTCCATTTCCTTCACCTGTTCTGTTGTCCAAAAAAGTCTGTGCAGTTTATTCAGTGTGGCTTACTTGCCTTAAATACGGAAAGAAGCTGTACAAACAAATCCTTCTAAGGAAATCTATGGGCTTTAAAAGACTGGACTACACTAACCTCTGGAAGAGAACAGTGATAGCTGTAAACTCTTACACTTAGAAAGTAATTAAGACTGAGTAAATGAAAAATGCTCCAAGAGCTCAGTACTCCCAGCAGCCAGGCCTTCTTTTTGGCATGAATTCTCCCTTTTTTCAGAGGGCTGTGAGAACTGAGGGACTGGAGGGGTTGCAGAGGAGCTGGGGGATGCTGTCAGCACGTTGGTGCCAATCAGGGACCCTCCATGGGAGAAGTCTGTGCTGGAGCTGCTGCCGTGTCCCGGCACGGGTGGCCAGGCTGCCTGACCCACCTCCCTTCCCACCATGTGCCCATCAATCTGCTCCCCCTCCACCGTGGTTCTGGGGATTGACTGATTATATTTATCACACTTGTAGTTCACAGGGCAATGGTTTAAATTTCATTCAATACACTCCATCTGGGAGCGCTTTTAAAACACACCCACAAGCACATTTCTCCCTCTCACCCCGCACCCCCGCAGCGATCAGCCATCTGTACTCTGGAAACAAATCCTAAAAAATTATTCTAAATTAAAAACTCGTTTTAGAAGAAAAGTAGTATTAAACTGTTTTATAAACATAATAAACCACAGTAAGCCTTGGTTGCAATAAATATCCAACTCTTGCCTACAGCTATTAGAATCCACAAGCGTATTTTTAAGTTTGCTAGCAAACAGTATATTTATTCTGACCATGATTTGTCTTCTGTGGTTTAATGCTCTCTCATGTTTCTTTCATATGTTTACAGAGGTGGGGGGAGAGAAGAGAGAGAGAAAGCAGGCTGTCCTGAAGTCTGTTACAGACTCCTGTAAGCCCTGATGGCTCTTGAAGGAGCAGCCACTGCTGCACCAGGGTTGGCTCGGCCTGGGGACAGCAGCATCACGAAGACATGCACTGTCCCCTCCCTGCCTCAGCTGCCTTTGGTTACATGTGGTCAAACTGGTCACAGAAAAAAAAAAATAAATAAAAGGAGAACAAGAGCAAGTTCTAGCCCATAATGCAGAGAGGCACCACAGTGGGAATTTGTTGCCTCTAGCAGAGGTGCCTACACACTAAAATAAGGGTATTCGTGGGAGGATGAAAGAAGGTAAGAAAGAGGAGAGGCAGACTGGGGCGGTGACTGAAGACAGAGGCAGACATGGTAAAGGAATTAACATTAAATAATAGGGTCATATGTGGGGTAGAGGTGTTTTAGTCCTGAGATAACAGCCACGTGCTAGTCTGTAATGCCAAAGAAATCAGGATGCTAATTATTCCTGTTGTACGGGAGAAAATCTAAACATCTCAAAGGATTTATAATCCAGTAGACCTGTTGGTTCCCCAGAACACGTTGCTCACTGTTGGTAAGGAAAAAGCTGACGTTTTCCCCCAGGCTGATGAGAATGGTCAGCACATGGGGCACCGTGTGGGGCAGAGCCTCAGCCCCTTGGGCAGGGGTCAGCACGGGAGCCCCCCCAGCTCAGAGCCCTCACAGGAGCCTCTGCAGCAGGTAGGGTGTGGAACCATCCCAGCCAGTGTGTGCCAGGGCACTGGCAGCAGGGGAGGTGCCTCCATCCTCCCCCCAGCCCCTCATGGAGCCATTTCCACTGCAGCCCTGTGGATTTATGTCAAAACACTCTGCATGTGGCCATGCAACAACTTCAGAAGAGAAGTACACTTGATTTTTATCAGATGTTTGAGGCTATGGTTTTATAAACTGATGAAACATGTGTCAGCAAAAGCCCCTAAGCAGTCCTGCTGCCTTCAGAAGTTACTGGCAGATGTGTTGCTTTCAGAGACCTTGTGTGGAAAACCTGTGCTCCTCCTTGTGCTTTGCGCCCCCTGAAATCACCAGATTTTTATTGGATTCAATTATTACTAATTATCTTATGAGATGTGGTCTGACCAAAACTAAGCAGATCCACTCAAAGGTCTGCAAAGAGGAGGACACCTTCCATGAAAGAACTGTTTGAGGGATTAGGTACTTCCAAAGTTTTTTCACGTGCATTAAAAAGAAAATCAATGCAATCAGGTTAACTACAAAGCTATTCCTTCCCATTTTCAAGACAATTATAGCTCATGATGTGTGAGTAACTAATACAAGTTAAGTTTTAATGACTGGAATTTATAATGTTACCAAGTGTTACCCAAGAAAAGAGGAAAGGGAAAGTGATGGAGGGCAAAGAACTCCTAAGCAAAGCTCCTACACTAAAGAATTTATAAGCAAGAAGAACATTCTCTTTGGGAATTAGTCAAGGCAACACAGCAAAGAATTATAGCACATAAACTAAGGTTACATAAACAGTCTAATAAAATCCTGAGACTGATTTATGGAGCAGAAACATCTTGTAGTGTACTTCCATGGACAGCAGTTACTTCTCAGAACAGCAACCACGTTGTAATTAGTGAAAACCAACACAGCATCCCATCTAAGAGGGGGCAATAATAAAAGCCAAACATATAAATAAAATAAATAAATAGCCCAAAACAACAAAACCAGTCAAATTCTTATTCCTATAGGCAGATACATAAAGTAATGGCTGGACAACTTTGATCTTCCCTGAAATAACCTCTGTAAACACGTGCAAACACAAAGTTACCTAATTTTCAATGCAAAATTTTGGTTCCCTGGAAGTGGTGACCTCTAAAATTAAATACAGGGCAGAAAGAATGCCCAAGGAGCCAAGCTCAGTGTGTCAAATGGAATGGAGCACATTTGCCCAGTCCCAGGGCTGGTACCTGCTTTCCATACAACATTTTTCTCATCATAGAATATTCTGAGTTAAAAGGAGCCCACAAGGATCATCGAGTCCAGCTCTTCAGTGAATGGCCCATACAGGAATCAAAGCTTACCCTGATGGTTTTAGCACCAGGCTCTAAACAACTATTTTACTGAGGTTTGTGACAAAGCCGGCTTTGGTGCCAAGGTCACAGACAACATCATTTCAGTGGACAAAGCCAAAAGAACACCAGCACTTCCTCCCTGTCCAGCCTTTCCAGCCCTCTCTACTACCAGTTTGCTTTGCTCCGCTCAGCAGCCACTCCAGCCAAGTTCCTGACTGATGCATTTTACTGTCCCCTGTCCTGCCCAGCCCAGCCACCAGCTCAGGGAGTCCCTTGTGCAAGTTCTGGTCAGCAGCCTCTCAGGGAGAGGGGCTGTGAGGATGGCAATGCACCGAGGGTCTCTGCAGTCTGTGTGACACAATTCACATCTTCCCATGCTGTCGAGGCTCTTATGCATTTAAATATAAGCCTTATTCATGCAGATAAAATAAAACCAATACCACAGCCTTAGGTGATGGCTCATTTAGGTTGTAGCTATTATTTTTTTTCCCCTTCCATGACATAGAAAGGTGGTAAAACTGGTATTGGTGGTGGTTTCTAATTCTCCCAGATAACTGTGACACTACAATGGGTGTGATGCACAAGGTGGGATGGGAGCGACAAAATACAGGTGGATGAAGAACACAGAGGGGTTCCCCTTGTCCACTGTGGATTAAAGAAAACAGAAATGTACTGGAGGAACTGTATCCCAAGAGAGCTTCCTGGAGGGTTTGGTGTTACTGATCCAGGAACAGAAGGACAAAACCAGCTGAATTTGTGTAGAAGCGCAGCCAACATGTCACTGGGCCTGGCAGGACACACCAGCCACTGCCCGCTCCCTCCAGAACCGGCAGCCTTTACAAGCTTTCATGAAGCCTCATGGAGAATAGGGCTGGGAAAGTGCTGAGGCCCCTTTAAAACAGATTCTCCCAGAGAAACTTCCAGAAGGAGAGGGCTTGAAACAGAACTAAAGAGTGCCATCTGCTGCAGAGAGCTGGAGCAACCTCGGGCCGGGTGAGCGAGCGGCCGGGCAGCGGCAGCGCCGGAGCTGGCACCGAGCTGGGGCAGGGAAAGGCTCCCGGGGTGCCGGGGAGAGAGGGCTGAGGGTTCATGGGGGGTTACTGCTCCCTCTGGGCTGTCCCCAATGTCTGCACCCACGTTCCCTGCAGGCCCATGGGGGCTGGGATGTGCCATGCCCTGCACGAGGTTGCTGTGGAGCCTGGGGCACCAAGCTGTGCCCTGATGGACCTGGAGGTGCCACCAGCCTCGCTGGAGCGAAGCAGGGATGGCTGAAACTCTGCAGCTTCATCTCCTGACTGCAGTCTGCTCATGTTGTCTTTTACTCCAGCTCACAACATGATACCTCAGAGGCCGCTTGCTGAAGAAAGACTTGAAGAGCAGGGTTTGAACTTCAGAGGGTTTCCACAGCTCACAGGGGGAAAGTCTCAAGTAAAGCGGAGCTCAGAGGAAAGCCAGCCATTTGGGACAGCAAAGGGATGTGCTGGCTCAGGGCAGAGGGACAGGCTTAGTAACAAGTTCCAGGCACTGTCTGAGCTCCAGTGCCAGGCACAGCCCTGGCACAGTGACAATGTCACCGGCCAAGGCCATGTACACCTGGCACCAGCCCCGCGGGTCCCCTCCCCTGGGCCCGGCACCGCTGTAGGGTGAGAGCACACACTGAAAATGCTCAACAACGCTCGCCGGCCCTGGCACAGCCCTTCCAGATCCTTCCCGATCCTTCCCTGCCTTTCTTCCAGATGCCTTTTGTCCCCGGTTTTCCCTGCGAGCGCCGGAGCGGAGCGCGGCGAGCGGCGCCAGCCCTGGTTCGCAGCCTGCAGATGGTGCTACCGACCAGCTTTTCCCGATCCCAAAGTGTCCCCTTGAGCCAGGGAAAAGCACCCGTGCACAGGCAGCACGGCTCCCATGGCAGGTGTTCTCAGCCCTTGGACACGGTCTCACCTCCCTGCAGCACCCCCGTGCCCGGGATGGGGCTGCAGTGCTCCAGAGTAACTGAGTTTTTGAAAAGCCATTTCACAGCGGCACAATCGCAGCTGCCTTGGTGCTGCTACAGACCAAATGATCGCGGTGCTCGCAGGCATCGCCCTCACCCAGCGCAGTCACCCCACGAGGGCTCAGAGGGACAGCGAGGGGTCCCTGCCCTGCCCCTCAGGCTCTGCTGCCCCTCCCCTCTCCATCCCTCATCTCGGGAAGCTCGGGCAGCACGAGTGAAAGTGCTCAGAGCTGAGCCAGAGCTCTCTATATTGTGCCCATCCCTGTAAGGAGTTGGATTTAATCCGACTAAACCCATGGGGCTTTCATAAATCTAAGATAGAGTTGCATCTATTTCCTCCCCATCAGCAAAACTTTTTATTTTTAATTGACTGAACTCACAACCCAAAATGTATTACAGGCAAAAACAGGTGCGAAAAAATTCAAACAACAAAATGCTCCTCTTGGGTTACAAATTTCAAAGCTGTAACCAGATCACGACTCCAATGTTCACAAAAAAATAAATTAAAAAAAAAAAAAAAAAAACCCACCAAAACCCTTAGGTTTCTACTCTAAGGGAAGAAAATTTTTCAAATTTCCAGCACTTAAGATATTACATTTAGGTAAAAATCCTCCACCATTTTATTTAAAGTAACTTTTCCTGAAGTCTATAACAAAATGCAGGTTCCCTGGGTGCAGCTGGAATACCTTTACAGCAGCAGCCAACACAGTGGGTTCTCCAGAAGCAAAGAAAATCACTGTGTTCCAAAATCCTCTTAAAACTAACGACAGCTGAAGAAGCTGAGCTGCCTTAATAAACTGGGCTGGGTTTATGGCTTTATCCTTCAAGATGCCAAGTATTCCTGCTCCAGTTCAGCAGAATCCTTCAGGACAAGCTTAACTTTAAATACAGGGAGAGTTCTGTTGAAGTTAATGGTGCTGCCCAGGGGCTTAAGATTAAGCACATGCTTAAGTACTTTGCTAGGCCTGGACGAACACTGACAAAGATCAAGCTCTTAAATTTTAGAGCCTGAGTGTACGTTTAACTATTTCGGTTGAGCCTGTTAAACTTTTGTCTTCTGATTATTCCTGCAAGAGAAGTATTACATCAGACATAAAATCCTGAATAATTACTGCTTTGGAAAATCTAAAGGCAGGGTGACTGGACGCAGAGACCTGTTATGAGTAAATAGAAATTTAATAAAAAGACTTAACAAAATTCCTGTGTCAGGTTTATAAGTAAAACAAGTTCTGACTCTCAATGTTCACAGGAGGAGAGGGGCACCAAGAGCTCTGGTGAACTCTGCTCTAACAGGAGCTGGGCTCAACCAAGGGCAAAACACAACTGAGGGAAAACATGTCAGGGAAAGCCACAGGCCCAGGACACCACAGGCAGAGCTGATTGTCCCAGGAGGGCAGTTTCACACTACCAGGGAATCACAGAACCATTAAGGTCAGGAAAGCTCTCCAAGACCAGCGAGTCCAACCACTCCCCAGCACTGCCAAGGCCACCCCTGGCTCGTGTCCCCAGGTGCCACTTCCACATATCTGTTAAACCCCTCCAGGCATGGGGACTCCACCACTGCCCTGGGCAAGGCTGGACAGCCCATTCCATTAAGAAATTTTCCCTAATTTTCAACCTAAACCTCCTCTGGCTCAGCTTGAGATCATTTCCTCCTACCCTGTCACTTGTTACCTGGGAGCTTTCCTCCTCCTTCCTCTCATCCTTCCATCCTCCTCCTCCCTCTGCACCAAGACTGCTTTTTTGCTTTTCTCTTACAACCTGTTTTAAAGCTTTGAGGAAAACAGTCTTGTAAAAGAAGTTTATGTAATACTTCATATAATAAAACTAAAAATGTGAGAGGAACCCTCATGAAATGCGGAAAAAAAAAAAAAAAAAAAAAAAAACACTAAATTGCTGTAAAGCAACTGGGACCAAGTGAGATACTACTGGTAATTCAACTGTCACTGGTTTCCTTCGCTCCTTTTAAAAAGCAGTTTTCTTTCTTAAAGTCTCTTATTTTTTTCTCCAATGTACTGAAAAAGTAGGAAAATGTTATCTGTTTATTAATGTTTTTTATTTCAGTGACCTGTATTAATATTCATTGATAACCTTTGAAAGGGACTATGAGATTTGATACAACAAAAGCTGTAAATACATTCTGAACTGTAAGCAAACAAGGCTTATCTCATCTGAATAAGCAAAGTATTCTGGAGCTAGGGTTGATATTATTAGCATCTTTTCAGATTGAATAGATAGAACAATAGAAGGGCCCAGAAAGCAATTTAAATGCTTGGGCTTATAGGTTTGTCAAGAATTCTTCTTCACAAACTGGGCATCAGATTTGTGGGCAGGATGGAGGCTGGCACTCTGAGCCTTCTCAGCTATTGATGTACGGAAGATCACAAACAATTTTATATAAATTATTTACATCGAACAAAACACACTACACTAAAGGCATAAATCCTTTCACCATTGCATGTGACAAATATAAACCAGGTTTGACACTTTCCAATCTCTTTTCCTCTCTTTAAAGCCAGGCCAGCAGCGAGGGAGGGCAGGTATCAAAATTCTTTGTCTGCAGCTGAGCCAACCCAGGGCACTTTGTCAGCTTGGAAAACAAGCAAGACATCCGTAATCTCTGCAAAAGGCTAAATCAAGGACATCCCTGAGAGCCTGTACCTCCACTCCCATGCCTTTGTCTCACAGGAGAAGGTCTATAATTATATAAGCATGTAGAAACACTTTAAATTCAACTGTCCTGAGGCTTCCGTCTCAATAAATTGGATAAAATGAACTCGACTAAATTTAAAAAAAGAAAAAGGGGAGGGGGGAGATGGTAGCAAGAAAGAGAATTAAAGGTATGTGAGAAAATGTTTCTCAGGCTCTTTATGGCTGATTGAGCTAATTTACTGTGGAATGGGCAGCAGCCTATCTTTAGATAAATGCTAATGAGGGCTTTAATGCTTTCTTTAGTCTGGCTGCTACTATTATGCTGAAAGGGAAGGTCAACAGCTAATAAACCCAGTTAACAAGCCATTCTGAACTTCACTTTAGCTTAACACTCTTCAAAGTTGCAGTCATTAAATCCATAGGCTATTAGGAGCTGCCCTCCTGTTTTCACTACTAGCAAAGGCAAACTTTCAATGTAGTCATTAATTGAATTAACAGACTCTAATCCAATTTGATGTAGTGTAAATTGAAATGCACATAAGAGTGAAGATGTGTGTAAAGGAGTTCCCCCTTTTCAGGCGGCTTTGTGTCGAACTACTGTTATCACGGCTACATGCCTCCCATGAAGGGTGCTCCATGTACATAACCCTTAACATTAGCTGCTCTTTGATATGAATATAGTTTGCTATGAGAAGACAGAGGCTGGCAAGACAAAAACATGTCTTACAGCTTATTAAACTACTCAGCTCAGTGAGACAAGCTGGTTAGCAAGGATCTTAAAATATATTGCCACCATTACATTGTGTTACTCTGCTTTGAAGTAGAGAAATATCACAGGCTTGGCAGACAGGGAACCTGGGGTGGGGAGATGTGAAGTGAAGGAGGTTGGGGTAGGCAGGGAAGGAAAGGAGAAGCCTGAGCGTCTTGTTTGCCAGCCAGAGCCACAGCTCCCCTTTTGGCAGAGTGAAGTGGAACCTACGCTGGGCACGGTGGCCTTCAGCTGCCAGAGAGAGCTGGTGGAAAGCACCACAACCAGCAAAAAAATGTCAGAATTAGAAAAAAAATAAAATATAAAATCTAATTTTAGAAGGGCAAAAAGTGCTTTGCTTTCTGAAGTCATGCATTTGACTGTGTGGCACGTGGCTGCTCAGGCTGAGCATAGCGTGTGCCTGGAGCAGCACCGAGCACAGAGCTCCCACCCCAGATGGGGACACCTCGTCCCAGCGCATCACAGGCTGTGCCCCTCCCTGTGACAGCCACGGAGCTAAACCCGTGTGTGAACAGAGGGAAATTCAAAGAATTCTTAAGCTCAAACAAGGCAGAGGGAGTTGCTGGATGATTCCACACCTCGCCTTTCCTGCAGGAGCTGCCAGCATGAACCTCACAAGCCAGGACACTGGGCTCCCTTCAACACCGAGCCCTTCACTCGCCCACAAGGGTGCATAAAGCACCACCACTGCAAATTGAACAGCGAATTCAATCCTGGAGAACAAGAATTTCTCTGGTCTCTTACAGAAAGAACTGCATTACAGGCACTTGAAAATATCTAGGTTACCCATTAATCCAAATAAAACACAAAGGCAAGGAAGCTAAGACAGTTATCCACATACAAAGTACTGGCAAGAGTGAGATAAAGCTATTCTAAGCCTACAGAGACCATTTATAATATTCCTTTAATATTGACCTGCATAATTGGCACACTACTGAAGCAGAAATCCAAGCTTCCATTATTGGAGATATGAAGATATAAAACCACATTCAAGAGGCAATAGGACATCTGGAGAGGAAAATGCATGCATATCCAAATCATTGTGTTCTTTCAGACACAGAAAAATACAATAGAGCTTTAGAAATAACTAAATATAGTAATTTGAGTTCAACTGTAATTAAGGAAGAAAAAAGCATGACTTCCCCCCATCCTTTTAAGAGTCATTGTTCAACGTCACAGCGATATTCAATTATTCCATATAAAGAGCATTTACTTTCTTTTCTGCATCATTATTATATTATCCACTATTTGTATCACTACAGAATGAGTAGTAATACAGGCCCCCAGCTGAGACTGACAGCCCCCCTCTGCTCAGCACTGTGAAGACATAAAGCACAAAAGCATCCCCGAGCAGCTTTGTATTAGCACAGATAAGAAAGCCTGGAAGAAAGGGAAGGTTGGTATTTTTATTTCATGGGTGGGGAAACGAAGGCAAACTGAGAAAAAAGACCCAGGAACTTTATAATAAATGATTTGACACAAGATTGGCTCTGTCTATCATCAGCGGGCAGGGCTTTGTGTGTTTCATAGACACATTTTCAAGGCTTAAGCAGGAATTTAAAACACACATCAAACAGTGTTCACCAAAGTAGATTTTGGTCACAGATTCCCAGCCAGCCTAGAGAAATCCCCCACCCACCCCACGGCTGTGTGAGCACTGTGTGCTCAGCACCAGCTTTTGACTCTACTGCCATAACAAGGACTAGGAATCCAAAGGGTTCCTTGCTCTGGCTCAGGGCCTGGCAGCAGGTGCTGCAATCCTCCTCTCTCAGTAAAACAAATGAAATACCAACAGGCAAAGAGTAAAACCCCAAGCCTATATATCAGCTGGACCACACATCTGTATTTTCTGAGTGCAGAAGCATTTCAACTGTCACTGCCAAGAGAAGTCCAACATGCACCTTCAAAACGTGAATATTCTGTCACATCTGATAATTCCTCTTCAACAGACACTTTTATCAGGAAGATTGCAACAAGATAAAGTGCTTTAAAAGGCTAAAGTGACAATGGTGGCAGGAGCTGACACTGGGAAAGCATGTTCATTTAAAAATACTAGTGAAAACACACAGGAAAAAAAAACCTCTCTGCAGCCTTTTCCAAGTTCCAACAGACACAGAGACGAAATCAAACAGGAACTGAGGTGTCCATCTCACTGACCAGCTACACCTACTGACCAGCAGAAGCCCCCAGAGCTGGCAGTGTCATCTGCTGCCCAGAGGCTTTGCAGCTCTCCATGGCAAAGCCCTGCAGCTGCAGGTCGCTCTGCACAGGGGGAGAGAGCCTGGCCTGGCCAGGCCCAGGGACAGCACCTCGGGGACAGCAGCAAACCTCAGCTGGATGTGGAGCTGACACCAGGGCTTTAGTGTCTGCTTTGGGGTTACTCACACACGGCCTTCACCACAGAATCCCAGGCTGGGCCAGGCTGGAGGGACCACAGAGGGTCACCGGTGCCACCTCCCAGCTCAGGCAGGGCCATCGCAGAGCACAGAACACAGGATTGTGTCCAGAGGGCTCTGCAATATCCCCGCTCAGGGACACTCCAGCCCCTCCCTGGGCAGCCTGTTCAGGGCTGGGCACTGGCCAGGGCAGAAGTTCTGCCTCCTGTGCAGGGGGAATTGCTGGGCTCAGTCCCTGCTCGTGGCTCTGGTGCCACTGCTGGGCCCCCGGAGCAGAGCCTGGGCCCTGCTCTGCCCCTCCCTGCACACAGGGACACCCAGGGCTGGGGCTCCTCTCAGCTGGGGCTCCTCTCCAGCTCAGCAGCCCCAGCTCCCCCAGCCTTGCCTGGGCACGGAGATGCTCCAGTCCCTCCTCATCCTCACAGCTCTCTGGTTTATGGGAGGTCTGTAGAGGTCCTAAAAACAAGGAGCAAATGCTTTCAAGTCCATCTGCCAATGTATTTCTGGATAATTTAAGGTCATGAAGATTAAGGAATGCACATACCATCCATATCTGCAAAAGCACAACACAGACCTTTGCTAAGGACACCACTTTTTAAACACAGATTGAGTAAATATAATGAAAATGTGTTTTTTAAAGAGTTTGGAGCACAGAATCTGGTTCTGGTCTCTTACAAGAAGGGCAGTTTCAGTGCAGGTTTGTTAGCACAGGAGACTGTAATTGCCAGCCACCAAATAACAACCCAGTGCATGAGACCATGAAATGTGTAGGGACAAACACCTCTTCCTCCCTCTCAGACATCATTGCTGCTACTGTGCAACACACAACTCCAAGGTTTCTGAGGAGGAGGTAAAACCACAGAGTGACAGTGGGGCTGGTTTGGTTGGTGCCTGCAAACCTCGCTGTGGGGAAAGGCTGTGGCTCCCCAGCTGGCAAGGGCACACATTCAACCCTCAACAACCAGCATTTTCCTTCTCTCCCAGGTGTCAGTCCCAGGAAAACAGCATCAATATTAATAGAAGACAAAAGGATTCAAGAAAACCTGCTGAGTGGGAGGTATAGAAGCTCACACTGGGAAAATGGGCAATTAATGGATCTTTGTGAAATTTGTGTATTGTAGCAATTTTCACCCAAGAATCTTAGAATACATTTCAAATGTAGTCCAACCTCAGGCAAAAAAACCCCAAAACAAAAACATATTGCTGTAGCATTGTTGTATCTACATGGAAGTGAAAGGAGACATGGAAATTATGGAGACCATGTTACAATACCCAAAGAATGGGCTCTCTTGGCATGACAAAATGCAGTGGCTGCAAGAAGAAGTGAAAAAAAAAAGTTGGGTTATAAATAGGATGCTAATTTTTAACTGTGAGGGTAATTAACCACTAGAACAACTTCCTAAGGACTGCAGTGGTTTCTCAATTACTGGCAATTCAAAGTGAAGACCAGATTTATTTATTTTAAAGATATGCTAGAACAGGAATTAATTACATCAACTCCTGCTTCCCGAGTGCTATAGAAGCTTGCTCAAAATGATCCAAATGATCTTTTTTGGCATCCTGCTCTTAGATCAGATTGGACAACAGTCCAGAACAATTGGGGGCACTCACAAGGAAATGCAATTACAATTGCACTGCTCCTGGCCTGCAGATGCCAGACCATGCCTGACCTCAAAAGGGTCAACATCTGAACTGAGCATCAACACAGGGAAAACAGTCCTTAGATAACAATTTATCCACTTGGGGTGCAGTATTCAAATTCCCCTTTACAGTAGCAGAGAACAAAAATTAGATGGGGCAGCATCAAGTTAAAATTTAATTCTTTTGTAAAAGGCATAGCCATAAGATACCATCTAGCATACAAGATCCATATGAGGCTCTTCATCCATCTGGGGGATGTTTTTCTGGGGCCTTGCTTGGTTTCCTATTCCCACACAGAGCTGGTACTCTTCCCACATCTCAGAATGCTGTTAACTCCTAGACTCAAGTTCATCTTAATGCAGTGGAGCACAGGGAGTTATCAAAGAACTTACATTTTTGGGGGAAAGGAATAACTGGGTAAAAGATGGGAGTTCAGCAAATGCCCAAACTGTGGTGTGAGCCCATGCTGGGAATGTCTCCCCTTTCCTCTCGCATCCCTCGGAGAAGCTGGTTTGTGTTTGTAGCTGTGTTTGGTTACTTCCATGAAATGATACAACACTCCTTTATTAACAGCGCTCCAGCAGCAGGACAGACAGGAGCAGCTCCAGCTGCACGTGCCTGACACACAGCAGACACACTGCAGACTCCAGAAAACCAAAATGAAACCTTCAATTCCAAAAGCTGCTCTCCAGCTCCTGTGGTGCTTTCAGAGGCTCTGTGATGGCCCAGTGACTGCTGCCTGTGCAGCACCCCCCCACCAAAGCAGGCAGCAGCTGAAGGGCTCCACGACAACATGCCAAGGCATTCTGTTTGCATTTCCATTGTCACTTGATGTAATAAGTGTTGATCTCCATTCACTAAACATTTGTGTCAATTTGCCACTCCATTTGGTTCAGTTTTCAAGGCATTTCTGTTGCATTAAAAATGGCATTAAATTCTAAATTAATTAGTTTACATATACATATAAGCTTACAAATTTAAGGTACATTATTATCCTTCCAGCTCTCTTTTGAACTGTATCTTCACATTTTTTCAGTGATGGGCAAGGAACAATTTTTACCATTAAAATGTAACTTTCAGGAGCTCTCAGAGGAAAGCCCATCAGACCCAGCAGGTGCTGGAGCATTCCAAAGTGCATTATGGATTGTATTTATAGCAGCTGTCTAGCCATTTAATGGGTTCTTGAATGATTTGCTTAGGTGTTTACTTTTCCTAAAAGCAGTTTATAACCTCTGCTCTTGTCTCTGAAGTCCCTCTTAAATCATTCTGAAAATGTACCACAAGGCAGTGAGAGGGAAGGACTGCAGTTGCCCACCTTGGGCCCTGTGCTGTGTTTGCCCTCCAGGAGGTGCAGATCTGTTGTCACAGAAATAGGCCATGGCTGACCTCGAAGTGGGGCTGTGTAATTCCCAGACAGATTCAGCTCAGTAATCCCCAGAGGACACTTTCACTCCATTCAGTGGATGTGCAGTCCTGTACCTCCATGTTTCACAAGTCTGGACTGTACAGAAATGCATTCAGCAAAGTCAAATATTGTCTCTTTGCACCCAGCCTTCAACAGATGCTTTTCTAACCATGTTTTCTGGATGTGACATGTTCCCTTCTGGTACCAGCAAGAAGAGTTTGGGGCTGCTCCTCTTCCCACCTCCCTCTCCCCCATCCATTAAGAGTGAGAATGTGGCAATGCCACATTCTGTAATCTATCACCTCGAGGCCCTTTCATATATCAATGTTTGACTGCTTGCTATGTAAAACAGGTCATTAAGTTAATCAGAAATTGACTACTACTACAAACACCTTTTGAATAAGGTCAAATTAAGATAAAAGTCCTTGCTCTTTTCGTCTCTCAGCAACAAAGACTATAACCAGGCTGCTAAACCCACCATTAATGTCAGTGTGCAGATTAAATGTCATTAAAGGCAATTTGTCACTTACATACACACTTATCTCAATCTAATAATTAGCAAAAGGTCAGGCAGATAAACCCGTGTATTTCAATCCACAATAAATTTCAGCTGCAGGAAATTACAAAATAAAAGTTTAACCACATATACATGTATTTATGTTTAAAATATATGTGCATAATTAAATCCAGAAGAAAAGAATAATCTCTGTTAAAGACCAAACTGGTTTCAAGCTCCAGTCTTGGCACTTTGCTTAAGCTGTGAGGAAGCCAGTTGCATGATCATGGATCAAAGTAATTCCCCAAAGGAGCAAACAGAGCAGCCCTTGCTCGGGGTGTGACAGCCAGAGAAACAAGTCACAGGCACACCCCAGACCCCAGAACTAGCACCACAGCTGGCACCCAGCTTGATCCTGCCAAGATGTGAGCTTAGGGGAACAAACAACAGAGACTGAATTACCTCCTGACCTGCAAGGTGACTCCTTCCCTTGAGGGCTCAGGAGGCAGGTGCAAAGGAGTGAGGAGCCAAGTGAGAAAGCAGTTGGGGAGACAGCAAACCCTTTAATTCCTCAGCCTGCCAACTCCCCACCTCCCACAGGGCTCAGGTGTGCTGAGCAGTGACAACTGCAGCTCTGCACAGGCAAGGAGGAGACCAGCATGGCCCATTCTTGTGCCTCCTTTTCACCTCAGTTTACAAGCCAAAATTCCCTGACAGAATCTTACATAACTTGTAGAAAATGGAATTGCCACACCTCGATTTTGGCAATCGTGGCAAATCTCCTTTGAGTGATGCTGTGGCAGTGTGGTTGGGAGGTTTGGCTCAGTGAGGAGCAGGAGGGCAGGGCTGGGAGCGGGCAGGGAGTTCTGCGCCATCAGTCCCACCTGTCCCCCTCCGCTGCAGGGCCTGGCACCTGGCAGGGCTGAAGGTGACCCGGTCCAGTGTGTGCCAGGCTGGACAAGAAACCTTCTGTAGAAAAGGATAAACTTCAAATCTCTCAACACTCAACAGACAAAACCCAAACAGCTTCAAAAATAACACACTCCAATGCTGGTAATGTTACCAGTACCTGAGTCCACGCTGCCACTGGATCCTTTCCAGCTTTTCGACCCAGGTGTACAAATTCCTAAGCCCAATCCCTGTTCAAATACTGGGCTCCCATTGAATATTTCAGACTTTCCTGACTTCAATGACCATTACCAGTACATTTTCAGTTCCTTCCTGTGAGGATACAGCTGTGATACGGATATTAATAACTAAATAACATGCAGAGACAGAGCAGCATTTTTCAAAGACATTTTAAATTACTCTGGTCATGTTTTGTTTATTTCACATTTGCAGCATTTAACCCATCTTCAGTGTCTAAATAGGTACTTCCTATGGCAATCCAATGGCAAATTGTCAGCATTCAGCCTCTCCCTCTGCTTCTAACAGAGCAGGGACACTTAGTTAACTCAGGATGATCATGTGTTGTTTTAATAATTCATAGCAAAGAAAGATGATTTCAAGGAGTCATACAATTTACCCAGCTTCTTGTCACAAAGGTACTTCATGATTAATGGAAAGTAGATGTGTGAAACAATATATTACAGCAAAACAGGATTTTTATGTCTCTTAGCTGGAGAAATTTTTGGATACCTTATTTAAAAAAGAAAAATAAATCACAGCAAGCATGAGTTTTAGAAGCAATGACAAATTCCTCTCAACACAGGTTTTTAAAGCACTGGAAATTTTTTTTTTTTTTTTCGAAAAGGTTTGTGTAGGGATGGGACATAGACTTAAAGAATAACTCAACCTACTGTTTACAGAGGGAGCTGCTGCTCTGACTGCCTGACCATCATCAATCAAGCCCAAAGCCTTGCAGGGTGGAAAACTCTGCTCATCCATTATTCATGTCCTGCATCATACATCCCCCAAAAGGTAAACAATTAAAAGAGAAAATACAAAGGATGGTAGGGGACGGAAACAAAGTCATCTTCAGATTACAAGGTAGAATCTGGAGGAGAAAATGTAAGGAGATGAGTGGGAGAGCTGAGGATAGATCCAAGTGTGACTGCTGGCTAATGAGAGCAGGGAACAGATCCCAACAACAAACCACATCCACAGGTGGGCTCTCATCTCAGGCCTTCTTCATGTTCATACAGAAGATGCTATTCCTATACAGCATCACAGCAAAGTATCCCCAACTGTTTCTAAAGTAGAAGAAAAATGCAATTTTAAAAGAATCAAGCTCAAAGACAGCTGCTTCAGCACTGTCTGCTCCCTTTAACTTCAGGCTCTGTCCACACTGTGGAAAGAAAACCCATCTGTCCCACCTCTCACTGTGTGACAGGGAGGCTTCTTTTGGCACTCCAAGAGCTGGCTGGAGCAGCTGAAAGCTGCAGGAAAAGGCCTTGGGTTTCCAGAGAAGCCAGTGATTTGGGACTTCTCAGGGGATTGGCATGTTTTATTAGAGGATGAACTTTGGCATGAACACTACAAAGCAAACACCTGAAGGACACTGTACTCACAGTCCCCCCCAGCTCTTGAAAACTGAGGCTGGATGCATAATTAAAGCCTTCCTGCTTTTCTCCTTATGCAAGTGCATTAGCTTTCACCACTTGTACAAACTGATCTGCAGGAGACTGATCTGAGGAAGCGGGAGTAATTTTTATCTGGTGTTTGGTTTTCAAGATCATCTTTAGGCTGGAGATTCTACCACTGGGATCTCAATGTCCTACCACAGTCGTCGTGGTGGGGAGTGTGTGCAAGTCTCAATGTCTCCTCTGTGCCCAAACATATCTCTGCCAGAAATCTCACTCTCTGTTAACGTAAGGAAGGAAAGGAAGTGTGTGTAGCCTGCAGGATTACAAGGAAAAGATTAATCCTTCGGCCTGAGGTCCAAAACATGCACCCCAAAGCCAGTGAAGAGCTGTGAGTGGGGGTGGATCCAAGGTCATTCACAGCCCTCAGTAATGAACTGTTCTATCCCAGCACAGAGGAGGCTGTGTCCTGACACTGGCATTATCATTTGCTCACTGCGGGTTTATATCCACAAAGTATGAATTTTTTCCCCTTTTCTAAGCAGTGGAAGGACGTGAAGGTCAGGCTGAAGCAGCTTTGACTCTGCTCCACTCATCCTGCTCTCCCTGAGAGTCCCAGCGCCTCGGGAAGGTCAGGAGCCTGTGAGAACAATGTACTACCCCACAGCTGTGGTCAGGACTGCTATGTTTAAAGGTTACAGTGATTAAGCACTGTGATTCATTTAGTCTCAGCAGAATCAATTCCACTCAACTACTAATCTAATTTACATCCTGGAGAGGACTCTGCTCTTCCCTGGTCGTGTGGGTTTGAATTTAGATTCATTTTTCCCTAAGAAGTATGTTTTGAGGGATCACACTGCAATTAGCAAATGTTTTGACAAAGCTAATGGGAGAGCTCTGTCTCTGTGTCACTGCTTCCTGTCATCTGCCCTTTCATAAACCACAGCCAGTATCCAAACCTCCTGAGGTGGATCTGGGTTAAAGGATCACCTACAGAGGAGCACATTGGGCATCGCTGTCTCATTGTAACTGCACTGTGGCGGGGAAGCCAAGGCCATAACTCGGTTCAAAATGCTTGGACAGCTTCAAAAGCAGCACAGGAGCAGGCCAAGGGTGGGGATTCTCCCCCTCTATCCTGCAATTGTGAGACTCCCCCCCAGAGTCCTGTGTCCAGCTCTGGTGTCCTCAGCACAAGAAGGACGTGGACCTGCCAGGGTGAGTCCAGAGGAGGCCACAGAGATGCTCCAAGGGCTGGAGGCCCTCTGCCATAAAGGAAAGGCTGAAAGAGGTGAGATTGTCCACCCTGGAGAAGTGAAGGCTCGGGGGAGACCTCAGAGCCCCTTCCAGGGCCTAAAGGGCTCAAAAGAGAGCTGGAGAGAGCTTTGGACAAGGGATGGAGTGACACAACAAGGGAATGGCTTCCCACTGCCAGAGGGCAGGGATGGATGGGATATTGGGGAGAAATTCTTCCTTGTGAGGGTGGGCAGGCCCTGGCACAGGGTGCCCAGAGCAGCTGTGGCTGCCCCTGGATCCCTGGCAGTGCCCAAGGCCAGGCTGGACATTGGGGCTTGGAGCAGCCTGGGACAGTGGGAGGTGTCCCTGCCATGGCAGAGGTGGAACCAGATGGGCTTTGAAGTCCTTTCCAAGCCAAACCATTCTGTGACTCTTCCCCAGTTGAACAGGATCCCTCAGAAAATATTTATTCCTAAAAACAAGGTAGTTTGTTGGACTCAAAAAAGTGGTGAAGATTACACAGGGGGTGTAAAAGCAGCAAATGCAGGACAAGTGTAGGCAGATGGGTCTACTAAAGCAGGATTCTGGTAGCCACAAAGAGGAAGAGGAGATACATAATGAATTTCCATCAAAAGCAAACTATGGAACTCTACGTGTCAGTATGTACTGAATAACAGGCGAATTATACCGTTGTATTCTGAAAATTCAATATTATTGTATTCTGAAAAATCACTGCCTAAGTTAGAGACGAGTGCAAGACAGACCTTAATGGCACTCAGCCAAACATTTAGGTTGAAAGATCTACAGCTCTCAGGACTGGCAGGGACGTGTGATCTTGAGAGAAGCCCCATTCAGGAGACAATACAAGAAATAACTTTACCAGCTGTTATTTGGTCGGTGTATGACTGGAAGTCACTGGAACATGCATATCTGCTAATTTCCAGTTTTCTTTCTGAACGTCCCTTCTTTAGGGAAAGAAAATCACATAAGCATCTCCTCTGAGCAGACCAAGCGCAGAAAACAACTGCTCCCTAAACCTGCAATGGATTTTCTCCACCACAACTGATACAGTATTAGGATATCTGCAACCTGAACCCTCACAGAACACCCCTGCTGAGCCATCTTTACTGTTACCTCCTTCACCTTGCTGCAGAAATACCTTAAATTATAGATACATCAGAGGAATCTGATCTGCAACGCCCCCGGCACATCCTGATCCCCATCACGCCCGTCTCCCTTTCAGCCCAAACGCTCCTGTGTTTTGTCAATACCAGCCTAGCACAGCTTCTAATATTTAGCTTAACTTGATCTTCCGAGCCGCAGAAGAGAAAAGCTAGAGCCTCCTAACACCATTTGTTGAACAAACAATTGATCCCAGCAGAGGATGGCAGCGGCTGCTCTGCCCCTGGGCTGCCCGCTCTCGGAGCCGTGACAGATGCCAGCGGTGACAGCTCCGTCACTTGGCAGGCGAGGCTGCAGCGGGGCTGACAGCTCCTCTGATTCCTTCATCAACCGATGTGACTGAGTGACCTTTTCCAGTCTCAGCAGCTGCCTCCCTTCTTTATTCAATCATGGCAGAAAATAAGTCCCTTTGGGGAAATCCTGCCCTTTCCTTAATTTTAAATGACCGCGATTGTCATTAGGCCTTGTTTGCTAAATATGCTCGTCAGTGGTGGCGCAGAGCACGTGGCTGGTGTGCACACGAGATGGGAGAGCTGCGTGCTCCTGGGAGAGGCTTGGAAATGCTCAGAAATTCCTTGTCAATATTTTGCCTGCCCTCCAGGGGGTTTCCACAAGCACTGTGAGAGACCCTGGGTCAGGGAGGTACCCGCTCATCTCTGGGTTTTCAGCAAGAAGGAACAAAGTGTAGCAGCATGAAAAATGGAATGTGTTCATGCACCTCCACAGACACAGTTTGTTCTTCACGGTGGGAAAAGAGAAATGCCCTTAATTAAAAACAGTGACAGAGTAAGGGGGTTTCAAGTAGCTTTGCCACAAGCCTGCTTTGCATCCCTGCTCATTTTTCAGGCTCGCTGTGGCTGCAGGCATGGGGAGATTGTCATAGCCCTCACTGCACCCCAGCCATTAGTGAAAGCAAGTAAAATAAAAAAAATAATAAACCAAAGTTCCATGCAATGAGCAGTCAGTTTGGAATTGCTAAGTCTGCTCTGGCTCAGCCTCTATCTGCTTCATGCCTGCTTTCCACATAAAATCGAGCAATTCAATTTTACCAGCACAAATGCTTCAGAAAAGTGAATTTCAAAGTTGCTCCAGTATTAAAAGAATCATTATTTACATCTTCACAGAATTGCTTTTGCTGAGAAATCACATCCACACAGCTAATCACAGCACAGATTTATTTTTGGCACAAGGACTGCCTGTCTTTAGGTATTACCCTGGCTCCCACTGTGGCACTACGTGAACCCCTTCCAGCCCCAATAAATTGCAATAAGCTTCCTTGGGGCTGTCTCAGCAATCACAGAGCTGTCCTACATGACAACACATCTAACATGACAAATGAAATTTTAATATTTGTGATAAACTCACAGATTAAAAAAAATTATTTATAAGACAGGAAGTTCGAGCAACAAAGGAGGAAATTGCAACCCCTCTGTATATACTCAGGCTAAGGGGAAAAAAATAGGCTAAAATTATTGGATGTATTCTTCCTGTAAGTAATTTACTGCACTCTAGCAGAGAAAACTCTGTTTAGGTAGTGTGGGACAGGGCAGGGTTTGCAGGGCCACAGGAGGAGCTGCAGAGAGGAAGAGCCAGAGGAATGTGCAGTGCCCGGCCCTGCCCAAAGTAGTCTCACTCATGACTCTGAATGCCATAGTTCCAAGTGCCCCAAGGAATTCAATCTGCTCTCTGCTGAAAGCTGGGTTTCCAAAAGCATGATCTGTGTTTATCTCTAGTAGTAAATGCATTTCCCTCTGTGTATTTGACCTGATAATGGTAAATGGTGCCCACTGCCCACCCAGGCTGGGCTGCCTTTGGCTCTAAGCTTCTTCAGGGTCATTCCTGCCCAACTACAGAATCCTGTGAACCACCAGGCTGCTTCCCAGGATAAGAGCTTGAAGCTGCAGTGGCCCAAATTAGAGGGAAAGATGAGAGAGGGACGCTTGTCAGGCAGAAAAGCAGAGGAGAATTTCCCAGCACAAAGTGCTGATGGTGCTCGGTGCTGCTGGAACCTTTGCTGCACCTTGCCATTATTGAGGGATTACAGAACCTTCTGTGCAGCTGCTGAGCCTGCCAAGTCCCACGAATGCTAACCAAAATCCCACACAAGCTGCTAAAATCTTCAGAGGGTTTTACAAGACAAATTTCAATAATCCTTTTAAGTGCTTCTTTAGAATCAAGCATGAATTTGCCAAATCCAGGGTAGCTTATTCTTCTTAAATTCATAACACAACTAACTAGTGCTACGTGCCTTGCAAGAAACTCTTAGTGCTGCTCACTTGAATAAATGCTGCAGAATTTTAATATTCCCTAACTACTTGATATGAGAAACCAGGCTGGAAATCTTGGGATTGCAGACAGCATGAATGGTACTGTATTTCCTGACTTTGATCAAACAGAAAAAAAAAAGGATATTGATGAACAAGGATTACACTGAAATTCAGTGTTCCCACCTCTTCAAGGAAACCATTAGCACTGATTAACTTTGCAAGCCAGAAAAGTCTAGAAATACCAGAAAGCAGTTATCCGTGAGGTGAATATTTTTTCTCTAATTCTGTTTCAAAAAGGAAAATATTGTTTCATCAGGCACTAGGAAGAATTCTGAACAGATGAAGGAGAGTGAAGGAGAAGAGGAACCTATTAAAATAAGATGGAACAAACAGGGAGGCAAAGAAAAAAAAAACAAGAAAAAAGAGGAAAATTAGTTGATGGAATTTAATTTTGTTACACTAAAGGAGGAAGTTAAAAGGAAGTCATGCGAACCTCTAAGTCACTGCTGCAACTCCCCCACCCACATCCACTTGACAAAGTACTTGGAGTCATTTTGCACCCCCTTGGACACTGGGGAGTAAATGTTCCTCTGAATCCAACCCCCAGAGCACAGAACTCTGTGTGCCCTCCCCACTTAGAGCTGATCCTCCTTGTCCCCTCTGCCAGCGCACACAAAACACACACAAACACAAACACATGCATAAACACACAGAAACACACACACATAAACATACAAACACACGCACAAACACATAAACACACACACACAAACATTAGAGCTGATCCTCTTTGTCCCCTCTGCCAGCACACACAAAACCACACATAAACACAAACACACAAACACACACAGACAAAAACACACACAAACACATAAACATACACACACAAACGCACACATAAACACACAGAAACATACACACACAAACACACATAAACACACATACACATAAACACATAAACACACGCAAACATAAACACACAAACACACAGAGAAAAATATAAACAAATACACACAAAAACATAAACACTCACACAAACACACAAATACATGAGCATTTGATACAGAACAAAGCAAACAAGCCAGGACAGACCCATATTTCTTCGAGACTGAAGTTTGATTTAGCATAGTGGTCTAAACATTGGGTCCCTAACAGGGAGATCTTGACCCCTCACATGCAGGAATCCCATGTTTCCTTCAAAGTGAATTTTTTGTTTTTCATTTGATGTCTGGATACTGTTTTGATCCTGCCTGTCCTTACAGAAGCAGCTGGGACTGGAATCTGCCTCTCCTATCACATTTCCAGCACAGAAGAAAAAAAAACCAGAAAAAGTGCATTGAATCACAAGAAAAAAAAAATCCAAAAAACAAACATAAGGAGGGAGCCCTGTGGATGCCCTTAAGAAGACAACCACAGCCGTGGCCTGTGGTGGGAAGCAAAGGGGATGTCTCAGAGTGCTCCAGCTCTGAGCTTTCCAATAACATCATGAACCTACCCTGTGGGCTTCACAAAGCTCCGCATTTCCTGCTGACAGCTGGAGACTGCAGCACTGGTAGCTGAGCTGAGAAAATGTGCTCTAGAAGGTCTCCAAGACAGGGAGAAAGAGAAAATAAACAGTGAGCCCCATGGTGTCACTTTTATAGTCACTTCTGTGACAGCAGCCACGCTTTTATACATGGCACTCAGTAAACAATTCAAAGCAAATGTTTTTTTAGCTGTGGGAAGAGGATGCTCTTTTCAGCAGACAAACACAATGCTAAGGCAAAAAAAGAACAGAAAACAGGATGGCTTATTACTACCTGTCTTCTTCCAATTACACTTATTACTCTGGAGGTGACAGGACCAATAAATGTGCAACACAGTGACAAAAAAAACCAAACATATTCACTCTGAAACAGTATTTTCTGAGAGAAATATAGAAAAATCAAAAGTACCATTAAGTAAACACCACTGGTTAGAAAAATGGGCTCAGCCCTACAAATCACAGATCTCATCATCAAAATTACACTGCCATCATATCTTAATAATAATTATGCATATTGATACCTGCAAAACTAGACAGGATTTAATTTTCAATTTAAAATGCATTTTAATGTATTGTTCCATCCTCAAAAAAGTTTATATGGTGCTCTGCAACAAAGGAACAAACTTTTGATCCCTGACTTAGACTGGTGAAAATCATAGAATGGTTTGGGTTCAAAGGGACCTTTAAACACATCCCATTCCCACCCCTGCCATGGCAGGGACACCTCCCACTGTCCCAGGCTGCTCCAAGCCCTGTGCAGCCTGGCTTTGGGCACTGCCAGAGATCCAGGGGCAGCCACAGCTGCTCTGGGCACCCTGTGCCAGGGCCTCACACCCTCCCAGGGAAGCATTCTTCCCAATATCCCATCCATCCCTGCCCTCTGGCAGTGGGGAGCCATTCCCTGTGTCCTGTCCTTCCATCCCTTGTACATTGTCTCTCTCCATCTTTCCTTTAATTTCCCTTCAGGCCCTGCAAGGCCACAGCCAGGTTCCCCCAAAGCTTCTCTTCTCCAGGCTGGACAATCCCAGCTCTCTCAGCCTTTTCCCACTGCAGAGCTGTTCCACCCTTCTGGTACCTTCATCCTCTGCACTCCTCCAGCAGCTCCAGGTCCTTCCTGTGCTGGGCCCAGGGCTGGGACAGCTCTGCAGGTGGGGTCTCACCTGAGCCCAGGGGCACAAGGGCAGAATCCTCTCCCTAAAATGGACTGGAATACACCTGCACCTACTGGTGTAGACCCCCCCATCTCTCACCCCTCACTCAGGCCCAGTCCAGCAGCTTGGCTGCCCAGCATTCATTAATTTTACCAATTTGTCTTACCTTTGACACAGCTTTATTTGCTCACAGTTTAACTCTGCAAGGTGGGACTGAGGAGCAAAGTTTTCTGTACACAAGAACCCACACAGGGACTTGTCATCAGTTTGCCTCTCCAGATGAATCCAGCCTGAATCCAGATGGATCCAGCTTTGCCATCTGTGGGGAAGGCAGGGGTGTGGGGGTATCTGCTCATCTTCAAAACCTCCAGCTATGTCCAGCAAGCCTCAAAAGCTTTCATCCTTAGCACTGCAAAACCATAAGAAGGGCCACATTGCAACACTGCAAAGCAGGTGGAAATTAAAGGGAATAAATTACAAGCATTACATACAGCCATTTTTGAGATAGTAGAAGTCATTTCCATTTCTTTCCACGTGTAGCTGAATTGGAACTATTTGTAAAAGTCCAGGTTTGTATTCCAGGAATACAAAGCAAAAATGTACTTCTGTGCTAGAGTACCACATTGGAAGGAACAAAACCCCCTCTAATCAATATAAAGCTGCATCAAATTCACACGAGCAGAGGAATCCTACAAAATCACAGCCGATACTCTGGAATCCTTCAGACAGGAATACAGAAGGCTTCCAGAAAGATTTGTAACTGCAGCTCCACAGTGTATTTTCAAAGCATGTCAGAACACAAGAGGAGGATTAAGTTCCTTACACTGCCACCTCCTCCTCCTTCTTGCAGGGATGACACTGCTAACAGGATAAAGTGAGTGACAGGGTTATATGAACATTACATAAAGGTAGTACACATGCAAAAATCCTCAGAACATGGAAAAAAATTATCAAAGAGGTTGCACCATCTGTCTGTGGAGAAAAAAACAACAGCTGGTGCAAGGAGCCGCAAGATGCCAGCCTTCCGAGTGACAAGATGGGAAATGACAGGAAACAGCTTTTCACTCTTCTAACAGCAAAAGAAACGTACAGCCCGTGTTCTCGTGTTTGAAAACCTCCAGATGCTGCCCTCTTCTCACATTTCCATATCTTTGTTCATGCAACATCTGAAAGCTTTTCTATTTTTACAGAGGGAGGGGAAGAAAGCACAAAGCCATCAAATGTATATATATATTATTTTTTTTCTTGTGAGAGGATGTTGAATGAATTTTAATCATGATAATGAGAAAAAAGAAAAAGAAAAATCAGCAGTATTTGATGTGAAAAACCTTTGAAATTTTCTCCTCCTCAGAAGAAACTGCTATGTTTGGCCTTTATAAAGGGTCGTGTATGATAAATATTAGCTTATTCTGAGACTGATTAGGCCTTTAGATTGATTCAGGACAACGCTAAGAGTCACCATCAGAAAATCATGGAATCCCAGGATGGTTTGGGTTGGAAGGGACTTTAAAGATAATCTATTTCGGACCCCCTGCCATGGGCAGGACACCTTCCAGCAGACAAGTGTTCTATGACAGGAGCAGGCTCCCCTTGAACAGGTAACAAATCCCCTGTGCCAGGGTTCCAGACATCCCAGGCCCTCGACCTGGCCCTGGGCTGAATGTCCCAACCCTCCCTGTTTGAGCAAACTGTATTTCCAAGGTGTTTGCCAACACCAGGCTGGGTGTTGAAGGAAGAGACGCCACCAGAACCCATCCCACAGAATCCCTAGGGGCTGTTCCGAGGGCTGGGGCCAGGCCACGGATCCTGGGAGGAGTCTGTCAAATCTGACCTCGTGTGACCCCACAAAGCCAAAGTTCTTTACCACTGATACACACTTCACAATAGAGATGACACTGGAAGGACAGTGCCCCATGGAGAAACACTTGCCACCGCTGTAAGCCGAGGGCAGAGGCAGAGTGGGCTCCTTTCCCTGGAGGAAGGACGGGGCAGGGTGTTCCCAGCGTGAGGCTCAGGGACAGCTCCGTATGAGAACAACACGGATCTGCTGATCATGGATGGATCTGGACAGCCTGAGACTGATGATTTCTACCTCCCCAGACAGATCAGTCCTTGGTTCATCCGAGTGTTTTGCAGCAGGAGATAAACTAAGATTATTCACTCCAGAAGGAAGTGAGCAAAAGGAAAGGTGTCTACCCACAGCAAAGCGATATTCCAGTGCCAGATCTCAGCAGGAATCACAGCTTTATCTGAACAGCCAGCCTGCAGAACCACTCAGTGTCTAACTCTGGGCTTCACCTTTCACCCTCCATCAACAAAACACTGCCTTCCTGTGTTTTTTCTATCCTGATAGAATCAGAGATCTGAGATTTTTGCTGAGATTTTTGCTTATTGCATGCCAAAAAGGCTCTGTTGGAGACCAGACTAAGACAGCAATGCACAGATAACTGAGACAGCAGCCAGCCCAGGAGCTGGTGGAAAATGCAGGTGGAGCAGGTTCAAGATGCTGCTGCAGGTCAGGAAGGATGGGTGTGGAGGAGGCAGAGAACCGGTCCTGTTTTCCTGATCTGAGCCTTGAGCTTTTTCCCACTAATCCTTCTCAAAATGGCAGTTGTTTTTTGAGCCAGGAGCAAGGTTCCAAAAAACCATCATGGCATGACAGCAGCGCATGCAGAGCAAGTGAAATCATAAACACTTTAAGCATCATCAAGCTTAGAGAGAATTTACAAGGTGCTGTTCATTTCTACCTTTGATTCTCTACATGGTCTCTACAGATCAGAGTACTTAGAAAACATAATTATTTTAATTAGGAGTAATTCAATTAGAATATCTCATTGCCAATAACATTGCTAATAAGAAATGAACACACTTGACTTTTTTTTTTTTTTTAATCTTACCTTTGGGGACTCTCAGAACACTTTCCCAGATGTGGAAATACTGCTTTGATGTTGCATGTCTAATTGTTTTCTCCTGTAGGGTCTGATTCAGGGTATACTTAAGTCCACTCAAGTCTTTCCTCTGCATCCAGAGGGCACAGGATTGTGTGTTCCACACTGCTTTATGTCAGGAGGGATATGTGCTGGAACTCCCTTGCAGGAGAGCAGTGAAATGAGCGCCCTGTCTATGAAAACAGTGAAGCCAGGTAGGTCTGGTGGAGTAACCACGTCAGAGAAAGGGCAAAAACCACCTCCTGGAGATCCCTTGCTGATGGGTGTTGGACAGTAATTCAGGAATATACTTTAGGCCTCTTCAGTGAGTCCATCACAGTGAGTGACAAGAGTAATAACAATATTTTGCTCTAACAGCACAAGCCAGGCCAGTCTGGGAACGTGCACTCTGTAGTATCATTCCCAGGGCATAATGTTTACTAAAACAGAGTCCCTGGAAGTGGCTGCAGCACTGCTGGAGTCACAGGACAGCACCCAGCGGTTTCCAGCTGCAACCAGAGCTGGTTTATTCCCAAGGAGATGGGCACCCTTGGGTCAGGGAGCTCCTCTGCACCTCTCCCTGGAGAACTCTGGCTGTTCTGGCAACCAGGAGCCACCACGGCAGCACCCAGGTGACCTCCCAGTGCCACAGAACAACCTGTGTGCACGCCCAGGGGTGTGCTGGGGGGACAGGCATGGCTGGCACCTCCCTGCCAGTGGTCATCCTGCAGCCACCCAGGGCAGCCAGGCTGGTGTGAGTTACAGCCCCTGGCAATCAGCAGAGACCTGAGATCTGTGCTCACATTTGTACACCCTTAACACCAACAGAAACCGCACAGATGGAGAATATTTTGCTACTTTCAACCACTTTCTCTGTGATCCAGCCAGCAGGGCTATGAGAAACTTGTCTTGGCAAGCAGAGCTCGGCTGAGCTGAACTGGACAATTAGCTGCTTTACCCAGTTTATGCTCATCCTCTTAATCAGCAGCCAAAGAATATTTTAATGCTGATCTGTCTCAGCCTTTGCTGTGACACTCTCCCAGCACAGTACAGCTCGTTTTAGATTGTACTGAACAACAAAGGGTCCTGTTATCCAAGGGTGGTACTTGAAAGCCTATCTGCAAGAACAGATCTCATTATTTTAATTAAAAGCTTCCACGTATTATTTTCTGAGCTAACAAATATGGCCATAGTTGTAATTACGGAATCACCAAATATAGTCTCGAGATCTTGTTAATAATGATATCCTTTTTAAAATCTCATAATCTTAAAAAAATGTTGTAATTAAGTCACCAAGCAACTATATTTGTCTCCATGAAATAAAGCCAAATCTACAGATAATTGCAAATAACTCATTTCCCAGTGGATTAATTTTTTTGTATGCCAATTAGGCTCACAAATCTCAAGCTGTCACCTTCATCTCCAGACATGCAGCCAGCTGAGAGCACAGCTATAAACAAAACAGCCCAAGTGCCTCTTGTTCCCTCAGTAAGAAAGCAAATGGAGTTAGCAATGCACATTTGTAGATGTCAGCCCCCCGAGAGCGGAAAAGGGGGAAAAATTAATCTTTGGATGTAGGACGATTAAAACACTTTGTCTAGCTTTTGGGAGGCATTCTGGGAAAGCTCCTGAGAGACTTCTGTGCTTGCAGTTTTGGGGTAACAGCTGCCTGGAGACTCACACCTACACATGACCCACCATCCCCAGCCATGGATGGTTTTCTCTACCTTGTCCCAAGCCCTGGGAGCCCTTTGTGAACCTCAGCCAGACCTGGGCACAGATCGTGTCTGTCCCTGCCCCTCCCGTGGCACCAGAGGGCTCGGGGGACGAGGACTTGGCACGGGCAGGGCTGGCAGGAGCCACAGCTGGAGCTGCTGCTGCGGGCACCTCTGCCCCAAAGTCCTTTTGGGAGGCCCCAGGGGCAAAGCTGCTGTGCCCATCCTCAGCACCTGCACCAGCACTCCCTGCAGTCCCTCCCTGTCACCTCTGCTCTTCCGAGTGTCCACCAAACGTGGTGCTGGGAGCTGCTGACACCCGCTTGGGGAATATTCCAGAGCAGTAGCAAACAACCATTTGTTCAGAACACATTGGCAAGACTAAGCAATTGTCCCAATTGAATCAACAAACCAGCTTTACAGCCAAAAAAATAAGTGTTTTGCAGCTCCTGCTTTGGTGCAAGGGAGTCCCTTTGCCTGCCCCTGCTGAACCTCCTGCAGTCTGACGTGCAACCTGCCCCAAACAGCTCAGTAACAGCAAAACTGCCCAAAGCACAAACTCAGGGTATCTGAGAGGTGACACGATCACAGAAAAGGGGAACAACTCTGTGACAAGACTCTGTTTCAAAAAAGAATGACGTACAATTTACAGAACTTGAAATTGAAATTGAAATTGAAATTGAAGCATCATGATGTGAGCTGGTGGCCCAAGCTGAACATGCTTTAACATTGGCTCCTTGGTCCAGTGTCTTCTCCTGGAGAAGTGGCCCAAAGCCTTGAAGCTGCTGAGATGAATGTCTGGGAAGCCTGGGCTGATGGGCTTTGAGGGACACAGAGGTTCCTTTGACTCACTTTCTGCTTCTCTGGAGTGGAGATTTAATGTTTCCTCACAAAATCCTCATGCCTGACAAGTAACCAAAGCATTTCCCATCAACACTATCCCTGCTCCCTTCCTCAAGTCACCCAAGATTCCCTTCAGCCCATGCAGCTTAATTCTTTTCCCATTCCTTTCAAACAATCCATGACTTCACTCCTGCAGGGGAAGGGCACAGCAGGTAAGCTGGACCACCTGCACTGCTTCTGTATCTAAAACAAGCAGCTTTTCCATCCTTGTCACTGCCCAGCTGGATGAGGACATCCCCGTGCACACTCCTCTGGAAATATTGCTGCCACTGTGGCCCTGCACTTGGCTAGAAAGGGGAAGAGGCCAATTCCTGGGGAGAGCTGCACCTAAAGGACTTTAATATTGCAGGAAGGAAAAAATAAATCTTGTGGAAAGTAAAATTGCTAAGATGGATATACCCATATATCTACACCCATAACCAAGGTTTCAGAAATGCTGATTAATCCCTGCAGCCTTAAGGCATTGAAGGTACATCTCTGTCACATTTCTGAAACCTTGGCCACAAAGTACCTTTGTAAAGATGCAAACAACAGCCTGAAAAGTACATTCTCCCCTTTGTCAGCATCACTGTAGGAAAAAAAAAAAAACCAACCACAAAGTGTTTGTAACAAAACACATTGATAGTCATGTAGATATTTCATTTTTTCCCTTCCTGAATTTAACAAAAGCCTGGATCTACCACTCAAATTAAACATTGCAGTAAAGCATAAAGTCTGCATTCAACAAGTTTAATTACTGTGTAAATGAAAGAAATTATTATTCATTCATGACATTTATTTCAGTTCCAGTGCTAGCTGCCTTTATAAAAGTGGGACTGGGGGTGCAGGGGGAGGAGGAGGCTGGGTGTATAATTACTACTATATTTCTTTGCCAAACATTAGTGAACTTAAACAAAAAGTGCTTGTTTTCGTTGGAGAGGAAAAAGCATGTGAGCTATCAATGCTGGATCTTAAGGACGCCCACAGCCTTGACACGGTGCCAGGCTCTGCTAGGTACACCAGCACTGGGGAGGCTGATAACACAGAGCTCATTGAAGGCAAAAGCCCAGCTCAGGCCTGGGTGGGTCAAAAGCCACCCAAACGATGGGAACAATCCAAGGCAGCAGCCCCTGGGCAGTAATGGGAGCCACTGTGCGACATGAAAGATAAACTGGCAGCTGATGCTATCGGGGCTGTCCAACAATGCATCTTTTCTAATGGATTTTCACAGGGCTTAAACTTCAAACAAAGGAAAGGGAAAATAAAACCCTCTAAGCTGATTCAGATCAGGCATTTTTGGGAGTCTGAAGAAGGAGAGGGAGAGGCTGCAGAAGGATTCCCTCCTTAAAGGATACTATAAACCTGACACACTTAATCTGCCTCATCCTGCACGTTGTGCTGATCCCAGGGGAATAGCTGTTACCTGCTCTGATCCACCCAAAACACCTGAGCTTTCCAGAGAGCACTGTAAACAAATTCTAGTGACTAATCAAAACACATCCAAAAAATTTGCTTTTCCTGGGAGAAGCAATTCCTGTCCTTTCCTAGCCTTCCAACTACCAGCATTTAATCACTGCTCTACAGGAGAGATTATGCTCTTCAGAAGTGGCTTCAGTTTACTTTAAGGAAGGAAAAAAAAAAACAGAAAAAAAAAAATCAACACTGGGCCACACAAGTTGTGTGTAAGAAATTACAGTTGATGTATTTAGGTAAGTGGAAGGAGCAGGGATGATCCTGGAGGTCAGCCTAAGTGGGGGAATAACTGCAAAGATGTTTCACTTCCACATTTAGACATTCCACTTCTCCTGTTGTGCTAGCCAGAAAATACATCCTTTTTAAGAGGGGCTGTACAGAACTGCCGTGGCTGCCTACCACAGCCAAGGCCGTGGGGTGATCCTCTGAAAGCCCACAAAGTTTGTGCACTCAGCTGAGGGAACAAACATGACTAATTTTTTGCATTTCAGAGTAATACATGTCAGAGTCAGCTCTGATCTCATTCCCCATTCAAAATGAGTCGCTCTGAAGTTTGTTCCCAATTCCTTGCTGAACCTAATCAAGCCAAATGGAACAAGCCGTAATCCAAGCAGAATTCAATGAACTGCACCCTTTAAGAAGGCTATTAAAGCTTGTTCTCAGGGCTTAAACCAGGAGAAGATTTAAAGTGGAGAAGAGATTATCCCACATCTGCCTCCCATAACCCCCCTCTGTTGGCACCAGCACTGCCACTGGCAGAGGGAGCGGCTGCCAGAGGGTGGATTTGAGACACTGACCTATTCTCTCACGTCCTACATGCTACTGACATCACAGCTAATTTTTCTGCCCCCAGACTGCATCAGTATCTCCTCAAATGTCTGATTCTCTGGAAATTTCAGGCTCAGAGCTCTCGGAGCGGCTGTTTTGGTTTGAGCACCCTGTCCCTGCCACGGGTCGGGAGGAGCCACAGTGCGGCCGCTGCTGCGGCTTGATCCTCCCTCCCGATTAGACCAGGGCTTTGCAGACACAAAGCACTATCTCCTGCCAGGACCTGCTTACTGCTGCACCCTAACAACCACGCTGATAACGGGGAGGGTAATTACACCCAGAAATAGGTTACACGCCAAAGCCAAGTACTTTGGCCAAGCCTGCACAACAATATCTGCATTTACCTTTTCACCGTGGCTCAAAGTAGTTGCTGAATTTATGCCATTAGTAAGAGGAGATCAACAGCCACGTAATCTCTGGACTTTTCAGCATCACTGAGAGCCAAGGAACAGCCAGGGACAGCATTCTTCACAATGTCCCCTGGCTGCTCCCCGTGCTGGCTGCAAACATCAGCTGTTCACAGGGCAAGGGGCGCTGGGCTTGGTGCTCTGGGGGAGGTGAGGAGGCAAATCCACTGCCCCAGGAGCTGAGGAGTGACTGCAAAGTGGAGCAGCAGCTGAGGGAAGAGAAGCAGCCCATGACAGACACATCAACAGAGTCATTTCTATTTCCATTTTCCTCCTGGGTACCTGTGCAGGAGTGCAGGACTCCAACCAGCTCCCCAGGGAAAACTCTTCCCTACACACTGCACACACCTGCATGGGATGGCTTTGCCAATACCACTGACAGCCTCATCTCAGCCAGTCAGGGATTTTCAGCTGCCTACACAAAGGAACAGAAATGGGGCAGGGGATCCTTTCTGCCCACGTGCCACCTTAAGCACTGACTTTATCATCGGTTAATAGTAAAATGGGCAAGAAAAATTTGTTTCATTGATAGTAACAGTGATGATTTCTTACATTACTGTTTCTTGCCTAGCAGCCTTGAGCTCCTGTTCTGAGTGATGCAGGATCCCCCCTGAGCACAGAGACTTTACCAGAGAGAGCACCAGCATTCCCCTGCAGAAGGGAGAGAGTGCTCAGTGCACATTCCATGGGAAGAGGAAACTCCTGCACGGACACAGGCACTCACAGGCAGGGGCCAAGCAGCCTGGAAAGCACATTCAGGCTGTCATTAGGCATTTCCACAGCCAGCTGAGATGCATGAACAATTCATATAAGGCAACACCAAAAATAAAGCTAATTACTTTAGGCTCAGGATAAGAGAGATCTTTTTCTACAGGCCACTTTGCAAGGTCACCTTCCTTGCTTTAGTCTCTCTTTTTTCTTTTTTCTTTTTTTTTTAAACAAATGACATTGAGCTGCTTTCAAAGCTTATCTAATTTTACCTCAGGGCAGGAAGGGGTTAAGACCTTAAAAAAGACACAGAAATTAATAGAAAGCCAGGCTGGCAGGGAAATGTTTTTAAAAAGGAAAGGAGGAAAAAAAAGGGGGAAAAAGGAGTATTTTCTTACAGTCAAAACAGAACCATGACCCCAGAGTTTAAGGTTACTTCCTCTCCTCCAGTGCTGGGAGCAATGCTGTCAATCAGCACGGTGTGCTGGCAGTATCCCTCACTGTGGGGACACAGAGTGGCACAGCACAAGAGTAACATTTACCCGCTGGGAAAGGGGCATGGAGGACACAGCTTTCAATTGATTACAAAGGTCCTTTGGGAAAGATGGAGCCTCTGGTTTATTAGCACTGACATTCAGCTCTCAGAGTAGCAGGCTGATACCTATTTAATTTAATGTCATTTTCCAGCAGGGAAATCTGTTTGTCAGGCTCTTGGCAGGGAAGCCCAGCCAGCACCAAGCCAGAGCAGAGCTCCTGGTGGGACAGGACACAGCCTCAGCTGCAGGAATGTGCTCATCTCCAACAGGAAAAGAGGGCACTATGCTCCAGGCTGTCTGCTCTTGAGTTTGCTGAGTGTTGATCTAGTGAGGGGAAAAATAACAACACAAGCACCTTTGTGTTTCTTTTGCGAGGAGACAAAGACACGGCTCTGTGCACCCAGGCACAACCTCACCCTTGCCTTCAGTCAGTGATATTTCTTGGTGCAGGTCCCTCAGGCTTTTCAACTGGTGCTCTTACATGCAAAAGGAGGTCTTGACTTCATTTTAGAACCAGATCAGCCGCATGACAGACTAGGGTCTTTCAGGATAAGATATCATTATCCTCCTGTTACAAATTCCTCAGACGATGGCATTGACCTGCTGCTGCCTGGCTGCCAGGGTCTGTGTAACCCTGTGAGTGTACACTGGGCTGGGATTGTGTCACAGCTGTGCGTGACCACACCAGTAAATGATAAAATGAGGACAAGGTCTGGGGCAGACTCAGGAAAGCCCTGGGAAGTGAACGTGGCATTGGCTCATTAATCAGACTTGAGGTGACACTGCTACAGTGGAGCCAGAGGAGCTGCACAGAAACACCCCACACCAGATCTCCAGTCAGGCTCCAAAAGATGCAAATACCAGCTTGGTGTAATATTCAATATCATGTAAGGAATCTGGGCATCTGCTTCTCACTGATCCCTTAAAGCTTAACTCATTCATCTGTCTTGTGAACTGCCAGGATCTGTCTGTAAGCAAATCTCCTAATGAAGCTGTTGCACAATTTTGATTTTAACTAAATCTTAATCCAGACTAAGAAGATCTATTATTAGAAGAATTATGCAAAAATTTCCTCATCACAAAACACAGAAGCATATCTCAAAAAAGGTTTCCATGGAATTCCCAGGCTGCTATCCTGTCTCCCAGCCTTTGCAATGCTCCTGAGGCAGTGACACAAGCACCTAGCAGTGCACCTCCATCCAGACACGCTGGCTTTCACTGCACTGATTGTGAGAGTCAGGATTATTGAAGGAAATTAAAGGCTATTGCTGTTTTCTTAGATACACCTCAGTGAATTACTCCAAAAAGGAAAAAAATATGAGACTATCTATCCAAACCGTACAGATCCAATCAGTGTCCAACCTATGTCTGTCTGTGTTTAAACCCCAGAGGTATTATATTTCTAATGTAATTATATATTAAACACTACATGCAATGTTCAGACCTACAAGTATTACATTACATATATAAACGTGCCCACACACACACTCTTCTAGACAAATCTTTTGAGTTTTGACTACGGTCATGATAAAAATCAGGTTACAGCTGTGCAGGGAACTCTCCCCAGGTCAGTACTGAGCACTGACTGTTTCACACAGACTCCATTCTTGGATAGAAATGGTTGTGGAAACACAGGGTGTATTTTGACTTGGAAGAGGATGAAGGAAATAATGTGACAGCAGTGGATATGCTGGCCTTCAGAGGTCACACGTTTCCTTGTATACTCATACCCCTGGTCTCAGAGATGCAAAGCTCATCCCCTGATGTGCTGAGTGCCAGGAGGGAGGGCAGGATGTGCCCAGCACTGTCCTGCTGCTCCCTGGGTGACCTGCCAACAAAGCCAGCTCTCCCCTGCAACTGACTGTGCAGCTTGGACAGCAAACCACACTTAGAGCAGCCACTTCCATCCCTGAGAGACGTGTTTGTTTTTGCTCAGTGTTGTGAACAGCCTTGTCCTGTAAGGCCCTTTCAGCTGCCAAGCTCTCAGAGCAGGCCAAGTGTGGCTGCAGTCAGGCTCTGACTTTCCCGGGGTCCTCCAAGGGCTACTTGGGGTAAAAACAACGTATGCAAGGGTAAAGCTGCCAGACTCGTGGCCAAAGGAACATCTGTAGGTGCTTGTTCATTCTCACAGACAAGGATCACTCAGAATATTTGAATAGACACTTCCTCCCTGTGTTGGAGGCAGATGAGGAGCCCATCAGTAGCTGAGCACCCCATCACCCTTAACATTCCAAACCTGATGTCCTACAGAGATGAAGGAATTAAAAAAACATTCCTTTTATGCAGAGATGCAAAATTTCATCTACCTATAAATAAGTGTGTTTAAATTAAAAAACTAACCTAGAGGCCTCGTTGCCTGGGCTGCTGCAATAGCAAGGAAAATAAAAAACCTTCAAAAAGCCATTCAGGCCCTGGAGTGGGCTCATTTCTGTCCTCCTGGACCCAGGGGCTCTAAGGAGATGAGATCCCCAATTCAGACATGCTTGAAGTTAGAGGAGAAAGGATCCAAATCTGAGTTGTCCAGAATGACAAGGGAAAGTTTACCTGATTTTGAACCCACAAGTTCTTAAAACAGCTCCCACTATCCCTTCTCTTGCAGGTGCAGGACCCCACACGGGTCACTCACTGCCTGGTACCTACAGCAACCAGCTGTTGGTACCTGCCAGGGCAGGCAGTCCCATCAAACAGCCATATCTAATGGTTTCAAATATTTCTCATGAACATGGAAGATATCCATGTAATCAGTCCACTGCCCAAGGCCAGGAGAGATGTGGTTTTAACAGAGGTGTCTTTGAAAGGACTGAGATTTTTATGTTAAACCATATCCCAACCCCACACAAACCTACAAGGCAAGAAGAATATAATATAAAGTTTCTGGGGCACTATGCCAAGGCACTTGTTGGAACACTTTTCTAATATTTTTTAGATGTATTAGAGATTTAGATTTATACCTTCTTTTGGTCTCAGAGTGACCACTAGATAAGGTCACAACAGCAGCACCTCTTTCAGTAATCTCCCTCCACAGACAGTGGAAGGACCCAGATCTCTCTCTGTCATCTGTCTGTGCTGAGGAGAAAAGTGAGATTTTGTGCTCCCAGTTTCTCTCACGAACACATCACAGTGATATTTAAGCACTGAATGAGCCTGTTTGCTAAGACAAAACAAGAAACCTTCAATCTGAACCTTGAGCCAAGGAGGGAGATGATTTTGGCTTGTCTTTGGTTTCCCCTTTTTGTACGGATGGGGGAAAAAAAAGTCTGGGAAGCGGGTGAGGACACAGCAGGAGCAGGAACCAGCAGAAGGGCTCTCCCTGGCACCAAGTGCTGCCTTTCCACGATCTCCAGGAGCACGAGGATAACAGCACACCCAGAGCTCTGACACCATCAGGGCCATCCCTGGGAGGAAAAGCAGCTCTGTCCTCCCAGCAGGCAGAGCCATGTTGAGAACAGGCAGAGCCATGTTGAGAACAGGCAGAGCCATGATGGGGAGAACAGCGGCACGGTGCTGCCAGGCCCTGAGCAGTGTGAGGTGTCCCTGTCACCTCCCACACTCCATATGGGTGCCTCTCTCCAAACATGCCAGCCTGACCCCCTTCCACTCCTCAGCCCCCCGCCACTCCCTGTGTCCTTGCTGTGCAAACACAGCTTATTCCAGAGGGAACCTGCACACGGGAGCAAAGAACACAGCAGGTAATGAACCTCAGCGACATCGGGGCCAAGGAATCCAAACCAGGCCATAGGAGAGGCAGAATGGAAACCAGCACAAAACTGGCTCTGAGGAGCAGCTGATTCTCTCCGTCCAGGCAGCGCTGTTAATGTATTCTAACACAGTTCCAGCTTTAACTCTCCTGGATTGACAGCAGAATTGAATTACCCTTCCAAATCTCTCTCTTTCAACTTGTCATAAGATTTTTAATCCAACAAGAAGCACTTCCTTGGCAGGGTCGCCATTGTTATATTTTTTCCAGCTTTTCTGATTTAGGGATTTAATCTTTTTAGCCATGAATTGACTTCTCTGAACTAGCACTCACAGGAAAAAAAAAAAAACAACCCAACAAACTTGCTCTTGCTTGCCATGCAAGCTGCCAAGTTCCTAGGAGCAGATGGAATGGATCCTGGGCTTTTAAAGGAGATCACTGACAATCACAGAGAACACAACAAACACAGGCGAAGTTTCTAGAGGGCTGGACAAAGATTGATCACAACATAGAAATGACAGAACACTAAACAAGGAAATAGAAGCACTATCTGTTCATCTCCAACATCTGTATTGTGTAGAACACTGGAAGCTACAAATCCTGCTTGAATAAAGCTGCAGAGTAATGCAAGCCATGTGCAGCCCTGAGATGGGGACCCACTGCCCTGCCCAACTCGGGGCTCAGCCCTGCCAGCTCTCACTGCTCAGGATTCATTTCCAAACATGCACAGCAAAGCAGAAACATCAGCTACAGGGGAAGGAAAAAGGAGACATTTAAACCATTGCTGAAAGCTACAGATGATGTTTGCCTCAAAGTGTAACTTTAACAAGGTAAATTAGAGCTGCCACACAGCTGAAAAGGGTGGACAAAAAGACCAGCCACAGAGCCTGCAGAATATTTCTGTGATTATCACTGAGCTATAGGCAGCATTTGTGCATAGGCACAGCTTAGTTCCCCTCCTTTAAGCTCCTCTGCCTTCTTTCCCAGTTTATATTTGGATGCTCAAGAAAGGAACTATTTAGTTACTGAACTCAAGTTTATGATACAGGCAGTGAAATTCAATCCCATCTTTTAAGCAGATTAGGACTTACACACAGACCTTTGAACCTGCTGTGTTACCGTGTTGGCTTTCACAGCTCATCCCCAAAGGAATAAAATTACTCCATTTAATTAGACTCCAACTCTCCTCATCTGCCCCAGAAGTTTCCTGTCACCTCATTCAATTGTGAATGTAATTTAGGCTTAAAGGTTTGTCCTGATTTTTCACTGGGGTGCTGCAGAGCTTTGCAAAGCAATAATTCACCCATCTTCAAACTTTTCTGGGGACACTGCAATGGAAATGCTGCTTGCCTTCTCTTGGCTCTGTGCCTTGTCCAACGGAATGGGAATTCTTTCCAAAACACTACGCAGACAATACTCCTGATAACACACGTGCCTTCACACCCATTTTATGGCTGGAGAAAGTGAAGCACAGAGAAGAGAGGCAATGTGAGATTTTCCTTCCCAGACCCAGAGCACATTCAGCAAAAATTAGGCATGCAGTAATTAGTAGCACGCTGTAATCACTGTGTGACGTGCCTTTGTCTGAAGGTAACAACCACAGCCAAATCCAAAGCTGCAGAGCTTGGGGGATGTTGAAGAACATGTGTTCTGTGCAGCAGCCATCACACAGGACAAGATGTTTCAGGAAGAGCTGCCCCAGTGCCACCAGCACAGAGAACGGCTATGCTGGGCCACATCAAAGGCTCAGCTTGCTCAGCATCCTCTTTCCAACAGTGGCCATAAATGGGTGTCCAAAGGAAGAGAATAAAAATAGGATAAGTACATATAATACCCCTGTCTCTCTATTTATATGCCTATTTATCTTTCCCCCTTGCTTCCACCACCAGTCACTCTCAGCTGACTGAGCTCCTGACAGGGTTTCTGCCTGTTCAGTGGCAATCCATTGATTTATTTTCCATTAATTGGCCCACTTTCCCACAAGTGATGTAAACTTTTAGCATCTACAATTTCCTTGACAACACCCAGTTGCACTGGCCAACACCTTCCCAAAGAACCACCTACTTCCGATCTCCTTCAGCTGTGCTCTTCTAACCTCCTTTGCCATCTCCAAGACCTTGTGTCACAAGGCAATGAACAATTCCCATCTTCCTGCTGTCCTGCCTGAATTCACAAACCCCTGCCACATCTCCTTTCCTCATCCACCCAGCTGAGGGTTGTAGTTCATTCAGTTCTTCCTCACACAGAGGCAGCTCAACCCCTCTGAACAGCCTTGACATTTCTTCTCTGGGCCCTCGGTGTCTGCAAGTCCTTGGAGAGGGAATGCTGAGAGCAGCACGTGGCCATGACACAGGCAAATCAGGAATTTCTGTTCCATCTCAGCAATGTTCCCTGCTCCATCCTTAGGAAGCTCTCTTACCTTTAGCTGGTTAGTCTTCTCTACCACTGCTGAGCGATGTGCTGACATTTTGATGGAAATGTCCACTATAACCCAAAATCTGTGCCTGGAAATGGAGTTAGAACCTCCTTAACTTCACTTCTGCACGGAAATCAGCTCAGAGTCCATCACTCCATTAGGACTGTTTTAGGGAAGAGTCACCGGAGTCCCTAAGAGCAGCACAAAGCACCCATGCTTTGGCACAGGACACACTAATCCCACTCAGAATCCCCTCTCCACCCCATGCTCTGTCCCACATCGTAATAAAACAGGATTTTAACAGGCCTGGTGCTGTTTCATACAACCAGTGTCTTCAAATTTGCTAAAAGCACATATAAATATTTGATAGAGCAGACAATGCTGCTCTCACATCTGATTGCAAAAAAGATTATTTTTTCTCCCAAACAAATCCAATAACTTGATTATCTGCTCTGGTCTGTTCTTATTTTTTCTGCTGTACAATTTTCAAATATTTGCAGTTGTAAGTCTTTCAAAGCTTTAATTTGCTTAAAATGATTCACAAGCACCTTGTTAATCTTTTATCAGTTTTATTACAAACTGTAAACAAAACCCAGTTCTTAAATAATTAAAGGGCAGAACTAGCCCTCAGGCAAATGAAGTCCAGGAGGGGAGAATAAAAAATTTAAAAATCAGAGTAAGTCTGTAATATTTTTTTTTTTCCTTCCCATCTACAGAATTGGTGAATCTAGCTTCAAAACAGAGAGTAATTCAAACAGAACAGATTGTGTGTGACATCCCCCCAGCCAGTTTCTCTCATCTACTGTGTCCTGAATATTAATCCATCAAGTACCTACACAGTACTGGTTGCAGAGTTAAACATACCACAGGCTCTCAAGGCAGAAGTTGGGTCCCAGACAGCGGCTCAAGAGAATTCCTGTGCATTTTTGTGTGCCCAGCAATGCCTGAGCTGCCTCCTTATCACCCCAAAGGATCCTCCCACAGAGCAGGCCCGAGGGAAGGCAGCTGGAGCTCACTCCTGTCCCCTGGGGACACCCCAGCACCTCCTCCTGGCACCCCAGGGCAGAACTCACTGGGCACAGCCAAGGGGGAGCTCAGACAGCTCCTGCAGCCAAAGTTCCAGCTCTTGGCACAGTGCTGAAAGCAGCCCCTGCTTGGAGAAACTCCACAGAAACCCCCAGAAAGAGGCACCAGGATGGTCAGAGGGATGGAGCAGCTCTGCTGGGAGGGAAGGCTGGGAGAGCTGGGATTGTTCACCTGGAGAGGAGAAGCTTCAGGGTGACCCTGCTGTGGCCTTCCAGTGCCTGAAGGAGCCACAGCAAAGCTGGAGAGACAATTTCCAAGGGATGGAGTGACAGGACAAGGGGAAATGGCTTCCTACTGCCACACGGCAGGAATAGATGGGATACTGGGAAGGAATTCTTTCTGTATCTGGCACAGTTTGCCCCAAGAAGCTGCCCCACCCTGCCAGTGTCCAGGGGTTTGGAGCAAGGTGGGATATTAGAAGGTGTCCAAAGCACAAAGAATAACCCTATTCAGGTGTCCCCACCATGGTGAGTGCTGAGTCACGAGCAGGAGTCAGCAAGGCCCAGCCCAGGGGGCATGGGCACATCCCAGGGGCAGCTGCAGTCCTGGACCACAGCCTGGCGAGGGGAAACTCCAAACAGGGATGCTGGAATGGAGGAAAAAGCCTGCTTGGGGCCCTGCCATGGCAGAGGATGATGGCAGCACGAGGCAGGAGCTGGGCTGGACATGAGGGTTCCAGGAGGAGCCCTCACACAGGAGACACACACAGGGAGGTGGCAGTGCTGAGACTGGTCACCTGTGAAAAGGGTACTGCTACATCCACACCTTGCTGTAAAACTCACCTCCAATTATTCAGACTGAGAACTGCTAGTTACTGTAATTACCACTGCTGTTACAACCTCCTGTCTCATACCAATGCTTCAACCCAGCTGTGCTGCAGAACCATGCTCACTGTGGCTGTACAAGCATTTCAGAAATTTTGATACAAAACTTCCAACTTTCTAACTTATTGAGAATTTCCTAAGGTATTCACATGGCATTTCCTTCTAGTTACAGAAAAGACTACTTCTAATTAAGCTTTCCAAAGCATTGCAATTGGAAGAAAACCTAAGGAACTATGAAGGCAAGACTGAGCAAATTCTAATTATCTTTTGAAGGCTACACTACCATGCACACAAAAATGGATTTAAATGCACTACAGACCTAAAAACGTGTAATGGATGCATCGCTAGCCTATTACATGCAGTTCATTGTGCAAAGGTTTTTGGTTGTATGTTTTGTGCAGTGGGCTGTAAAAGTTGCTTAACAGAAGAAAATACGTTTGATTAAAAATTTACATCAGAAGAATGTAATAGGGTTTTTTTTTTTCTCTGCTATTTTATCTGCCACTGACTATTCCCACTGGTATTCAGTTCTTCTCAGTCTCACAAGAACATGCAAAAAAAAAGGTATAAAGATGGAAAAGTTTGAGGTCTAGATCCCAATCCATATTAAAGACAAAGCTGTCCAGAAGCCGGCTCCAGATGGGAAAAAAATGCAAGTATTCCCACCTATAAGTGGGAGAACCCTAAATTGTCACTGAGATGCTTAAATAGTTCTGTTCCAGCGACTCCCTTTGTGGGAAATATCAAGGGGAAGGCAGGTGCTGCTTGGTGATGTGTCCCACGGGGCTCCCAGCACCTGCCTGGGAGGAGCAGCCCTTGAGTCACCCTGACACACAGATGCAACCACTGCCCCAGATCAAGGAAGAAGAAGCCCTCTACATCTCTACCATATTCCCAGGACAGACAAAAAACTGAGAGGCACTTGCTGAAAACCATTTACAGCAAAGCAAATGGCAAACATTCAATCTGCAGCACAGAAAGAAATCAGAAAGATTTTAGAGCTTAGTTAAACACCCTTATCTAAACCACACAGCAACCAGTCCTTGGTAATCCAGCTACCAAGAACTGGCAGAACTGAGAAAGATCCATTTAAGACAAAATAAATAAGCAAATACATAAACAAAGCAAAATAAATGAATAAGTACTTTAGTTGGTTCTGCAACCCAGGAGCAAATGAAAGGAAACCTCCCACCCCTCTGGGGCTGGAGATTGAACAGGGGTGGAATTCCTTCCTCTGGCTTCCAGCCCTGCCTGCTTCTCACTGGGCTCACCAGCCCATGGAGACACGAGCCCGTGTTCAGTGCTGCTGCTCCAGCCAACCCAGCCCATGAGCATGGAAGGAGGGAAAAACCTCCTCAGACCCACTGCCAGCCCCAGGCACAGCACAGCAGCTGAGCAGGCTGCAGCCACCACTGGCAAGCTCCTTGTGTTCCCTGAAAGGCCGGAGAAAATCCAAATGCAATAATGAAAGGCCAAAAGCCAGAGCAAGGCAGCTCTGTGTGACAGGGTTTAGTGGCACTCACAGGGTCACACGACCTGGCCAGCCAGGGCAAGAGCTGAGTGCAAGAGAGCACGGGCTCCTCCACAAGGGCACATTTGGATCAGAGATCAGGGCAAAGCTGTTCCCTGGGAGGCCCTGGCACAGGGTGCCCAGAGCAGCTGTGGCTGCCCCTGGATACCTGGCAATGTCCCAGGCCAGGTTGGACAGGGCTTGGACAAACTTGGGACAGTGGAAGGTGTCCTTGCCCATGGTGGCGCTGGATGATTTTCAGAGATCTTTCCAAGCCAAACCATTCTATGATTTTATGATTTGTAGCAATTTGTATTTACAAGTAAATTAAATCCCTACATCTGTTTTTCTTGATTACGCCCAACCTCTGTTCACAAGAATATAAAATGACAAATCTCACTCATTTCCCTAAAATGCTGTCAGTCACAGTTGCAACACGATTTTAAAAATGCAAACTTGTACTATTCATAGGCAGGAAAGGAAAAATTGAAAAATTTTAGCAGCTAAAAGTGATAAAAATAGTGAACCAGGTGTCTGTGCTGAGTAATTCAGGAGAACACAACCCCTTGCTGATCATCCCCATCAGTTTAAGGAGTAACATCTGATTTCACACCTGCAGAAATCCTTACTACAAGGCAATGAGGAAAAGAAGTAGCAAAGATAAATAAATAAGATCAGCAGAATTATCTCCAGCAAACACTTTTGGTGAAGAAGCAGGTGAGGTGGTTTGGGTGGAACAGGGAACTGCTCTCAGAGCAGCCTGGCTCACTTCCTATGCTCCTCCTAAGCCTCTGGGCCAGAAAGTCACCCACACACAGTTATCCCTGACTCCAGCCAGCCAGGGCTGCAGATTTCTGGGAGGGTTCATCGTTCCAGGGAAAATGAATGTTCTGGTGAGCTCAGGTCACCAGGCTGATTTATCACCTCAGCTGTCAGGCTGTTTAGAGCGCTGTATTATGCAAACACTCTGCATGTTTCAGTATCTGAACTTAAGGAAAGGTGTTCCCTACCCCAGCAAGGGGAGAAAATGGTTTGGGATGAAAAACCTTGTTGTGGGGAGTGGGAGGGAGAAGAGGTTGTGCCACACAGGAGATAGATAACCAAATCTTTGTCAAACTACTGCTAAAAGGGATAAGACAAATAATGAGCAGAGTCAGGGAAGAAAAAAAACTAAATTCTCTAAAAATACAGCAAACTCATGAATTTCCAGCTGCAGAGCAGCCCTTTCAAGTTGCAACTCTCAGTGCTTGTTGAGAAAGATGCTTCCTGCCTCGATCCCCTGCAAGAGCAGCACGGTCTAATGGAAGTCACATTTGATGTGCTCTGTGCTGCTCAGCACAGAGTGGCTGAATTACCGGGTGCAGACCTCATCATATTCTTAAAAAGTAATTTGGAACCAGGGCTTTGATTTAGATGGGCTTTATCCTTTACTTTCAAAGTACAACTGGTAATAATGTAGTCTGTGAGTTTAACATTTGAAACAGGGGTTCCATTTACCTCTTTGTACTTACTGGAGGAAAATGACTGTAATTGAAATCTTTCTGCTGGAAATGAAGCCCTTCTAACATTCAAAGTGGTTGCTTGTCCTTCAGGCTTTTTATTTTAGCTGTCAAAACTGTAAACTGCCTTTTCAGAGTAGTGAGAGTCTTACAAGAGAGGATGAAATGAATGCAGCCTGGATCTAGGTAGTGGGTGTTTTAATCTAATTTTCTAGCTAGAAATACAGCATTTCTCTCCCCTGGGCACTGCTGGGAACAGGAAAATTAAGCTTCGCTTCAGTTCAGCAATATCTATCAATGAACCTCAAACAAGGGACAGGGCTTTTCAAGGACAAAGCAAAACCTTTCAAGTCCTCCATTTTTATCCATAAGCTCCCTCAGATCCAGGCAGCAACACGTGAAGCCAGACTGCCCACTCATGCTGCCTCCCTCCACATGTCTCCCACACTTTCTAGAATTTCACAGATTTTTTCCAAGAGCTTGCCTTTTTTCTTTCTCCGTGAGATTAAACTGATTTCCTGGTGTCAGCAATATTATTCACGTGAAGTCTTTGAATCTTAATTCCGGTGTAAATGCACTCAGACTGAATATGGGTATTGTGTCCAAGTGGCTTGTGGCCAAATGACCTTATATTAAATCTTTGAAAGGGTAAACATAAAAACTTTGGGGTTTATCCTGTAGGCTTCCTTTCAGTCTATATTATAGAATATAGCAGTTAACTTGATAACAGACTCAAGATGGAGTTGCGGAGATTTCTACTTTAGTTAGTTTTATTATCTGGTTATTTTAATCACAACTAAAAATGTGCTGCTGGGAAAAGGTTTTATCGTGCTTGTCTACACAACTTAAAAAACCTGTTTGGATGACTTGAGCAAACTAACACACCAAAGTACATCAATTTAATCAATATTTTTCTCTCCTGTTTCCAGTTCCAACATGTCTTTAGGATAAAAGGTGACCGTTTTTCAGGCTCTCTGTTGCAGCCACAAATGCATGACCACTTCCCAGCTGTACAAACCTGCCACTGAGGGAGCAGGCAGATGACATGAATGAACTGATGAAGAGATGTCAAGGTGCCAGGCAGATGTGATGAGTTTAGAAGCTCCCAGAAGACCCGTGAGGGTTCAATCCCTAAGGCTCTCAGGCCAGTTCCATCAGCACACCTCAGTTCAGGTCTCTTTGCAGATAACCCAGCTGGGAAGAGCGGTGTTCAAACACAACCACTGGAACCGTTTATGGCAGGAAAGCACAGAGACACCAAGAGAATAAAACAGGCTGACAATCTGTATGGGAAGCAAGACTGTGCAATACACAAGCTTTCTGCAGTTACCTCTGACATGTATATAAATATATATGCTTTATCAAAGTGGGGTCATCAGACATCTTCTGAAGTAAACCAAAAGAAAAAAAAAAAATGTGATGGCCAGAGGCAAGGACGTCAACTTCAGCAAAGCCAGCAAGCCAGTAAAAATGTCAATGAACTTCTTTACAAGAGAATTAAGAGGAAGCGGTGCAATGTCAGCACACACAGGAAGAGCAGCTCCAGTTCTGATTAACTGAGATACTGCACTGACGGGAGGGCACAGACCCAACCTCTTCCTAACCTAAAATGACCTTCCTTAAACAGAGATTATATAACACTTCCACATGAGGAGAGCAAACTTCAATTAATTTGGTTTTCACAGGCTGCTGCCAGAAGAGGCATCACTGTCCTTTCTGCACATCCAGGTACACCCCACAGGCCGTACCCTCCTGGGGAACTGGGACACACTGACCTGCCTGGAAACAAAGCCAGCACAAAAAAGGAATAAAACCAGCTCAGGTGGAGGTGGGATCACCTCCCCATGTGGCTGCTCAGGCACTGCCAACACCCAGCTGGGAGTGGAGCACTCACTCCGGCAGCAGCCCGCACTTGTGTCAGCTGAAAGGAGAAACTGCATCGCCAAGGGAGATTTTAAATCCATTTAGACAAACTGCTGTAAAAAACTGGTTTGAGAATTTCAAAGGTTCTTCAGCTTAGCTCACATAAACCCAATTTCTAAGACCATGACAACACAGAGGAGTTGCAAAAGAATTTGACCTATTTTTTAAAGCCACTGTGGTTACACTATTGCAGAAACACTTGTTTCATGGACTTGTACCCAGAGTGTCCAGCCAGAGAACTGCACCAGTTTAATAAATTCAGCGTCAATTCACACCTAAGCCACACTAACACAACTTTCACAGGCAGACAAGACTGGGAGCTAAAGCAGAATAAGCCAAGCCCCAACTGCAACAAGAATATTGACACAAAATCCTGCCTTCAGCAAGGGGGTACAGCCCTCCCATGTAGCCAAACCCAAAAATTCTCAGGAGCCTTCCATTAGGAAACCCCCCACTTCAACACAAATGTTTAACAGTCCCTTATCACACATGAAATCCAGTAAAAGACCAGACATGCACTTCAGTTTTTGCCTTCCTGCGTGTGAGCGTTATGGTTTGGGGCTCTTTTCCCCCCAGCAGATGAGCAGACTTGGCACCTTCCCTGGTGGATCAGAAGAAAGTCTTATAAGGCACAAGTAACTGTAAGTACACAGATTAAATGGGTTTCCTGGATTTCATCCATGTTCAAATTTCCCAGGTTGTAGATCTCAAAAGTATCTGTCTCTGACAAAACTGGTATGACAGGTTATGTAACACTCCACAGAATCACCCGGTGACAGCAGACAGCAGAGCAGGAACATTATCTGCTCTGCTCAGGGACTCCAGGGTTTTCTGGATCAGCTGCAAGGGGTGTCAAAAAAAAAAAAAAAGAAATAACTGAATCTCAAAATGTAGAGGAAAAAGATATCCCCATGTATTTTAAACAGCCAGTCTCACCCACTGGCAAATAACTGCTGATTTCCTTAGATTATTTCCAGGAAGTTCCATATGCTAAATATTCTGAGGTGATTTGCTTAATTATAGATGTTTACAGGTCTGCTATAACTTTAAAGAAGACAAAATTATTGCAGAGAAACATCAAGAAGATAATAACTGCCTTATGCAGTGGATTTTGCAGCCTTTTTAAGACTGCCCAAAACAAAATGGAACAGTTACGTCTGAGACTATTAAATATCCTATTTGCAGCCTGGGATAAATGATAGGACAATCTTGTTAAATGAAATATATATGCTTTTTGTTAAATGAAATATATATGCTTTCACTGAGTGCAGTATAACTTGAGGCACAAAGACAAGAAATAAATCAATGTGGGACTATTTGCCAGAATAGAAAATATTAGACTCACAGCACATGCATGGGTTTTCCCTCTGTTCTAAGAAAAGCAAGTTGCTAACTGCTCAAGGATGTTTAGGGAATAGACAGACAGCCCATGAGCCTGGCACACAAAAAGTTGTCTTGCTCTTTTCCCTATTTTGCTAGATTAAAGAAACAGCAAAGCTACATCCACATTCTGCCTGCATCTCAGCACTATCAGAAATCGGATCAGCCTCTAACCTGGGGCAGGAAACCCTCCAGGGGATCTCCAGTGAAAATGCACCACTGTTAAGCAGGTCCCTGTGCGATCTTGGTACATCCTCTCTCCCCATCCCTGCTCCTCTGCTTTCCCCAGGCACTGGGTACCAAGGCACAGAAGAGATAAATTGGAAGCTGAGTGTAAGAGGAAGATCCCACAGAAAACACTGTTCTGTGCAATGGGAAATACAGCAAACTCCACAGTAAACCCCACAACAAAGAGTCTTGAATACATCTTGCTACTTTTTGATCAATAAAACTTCTTCATTCGAGTAATAATTATGGACGATTAAATACTTATCAACTAAAGGAGAAGAAACCTCCCTGCAGAAGCAGGTCACAACTCGTAATGGGCTCCACAGAACAAGAAATATTCCTCCCTTTCAAGCTTCACATGAGGAAAACAAACACATCTCTACCATCACTATTTTTGGTTTTTTTTCCCCCGACACGGCACTGGAGGAATCAGATCAGAGCTTTCCTCTTCCACCTGCACAGTGCTGAAGTTGCTGCCACATCTGCAACCCTTGCCCTGCGCTGCTCTGAGCACAGCCTTATCTGCGGGGTCACAGGAAAACCAATTCCCGGCGACACTTCCAGGGACACAGCCTTATCTGTGGAGTCACAGGAAAACCAATTCCCGGTGACACTTGCAGAGGCGCTGCCAGGGGAAGGGGAGCAGCAGTGCCGGGGAATAGCTGCAGGAGAGGCTGCACTTACCTTCTCGGCGTGCTTGAACTTGACGTAGAACCAACTTGACTTGATCATTGTCTCACCTCCTGCCCTCGGTCAACGCCGGAAAAGCGACCCAAAGCTGTTCCTGCTGAGAGCAGCGTGCCGGAGCTCTTCCAGGGAGCTCAGCGTTCAGGTGAGGGGCCGGAGAGCCGAAGGGACGGGCGGGGAAGGCGCTGTGCCGCGGGAGCTCCGAGTGTCCGCCTGCCTGCCTGCCCGTGTCCCTCCTGCCTGCCTGTGTCCCCCTGCCTGTGTC
>VXBU01005720.1:807094-894348 GCA_013400315.1 Bombycilla garrulus
CCGGCCGTCTCCCCGCTCGCTGCGCTGCGCTCCGAGCACTCGGCGCTGCTGCCAGCCCGGCTGCTCCGCTCCTCACGGGGACTTCACCGCCCTCATCACAAATGGCACATGTCAGTAAAGCCAGGAGGTTGGCTCCGGCGTTGGCAGCCGCCCAGGACCGTGACCTCCCCCAGTGGGATGAATAACGAATTCCAGCGCTTCCCTCCAGACACAGATTAACACCTGGCTAAACATTATTCTGACAATGAGCTTGTCCACCGCGAGAGCCCCGCACGCCGCGTTTAACCCCTCGCTCGCCCATCAGGCAGGGCGGGGATGCTTTGGAGGCTGTCCCGCCATGCCCTCCCCCATCGAAAGCAAGATTACAGGACTATATATAGTTTAGAAACAATAAAGCCTCTTAAGCATAAAGCAAATATCTCCTCTCCGATTCTGCAGCTGCAGTAATGCTGCCGTGGAACCAGAGCAAGTCCTCAGGAGCCAGACTCGCTCCCAAGGACCCCCCCTTTCTCAGCCCCCCCTCTGCAAACACCCTTGGTAAGCTGTGATGCTGACAGGCTCATGTTTTAAAATAACATCTGTAAATACATCTGCAAAGAAAAAACCCACAAAAAACTCCCAAACCAAACCAAACAGAACAACCACTGCTACCAAATTAAGCTAATGCACAGAAAATCCTGGGAAGCCACTGGTCAGAGTGCTTGTTCCTCTGTTTAGAAACACTGTCCAGTTCCCTGGCTCTGCTTTAAGGAGACACATTGATCTGGCTGCAAACCTCCCAGCTCTGTGCATCCACAGAGCAGTGAATATCAAGTTTCAAACTAAAGGATGGATATAATCAGCCTGCTGTGTTTCCGCTGTACGCAGCCAGAGCTATCCGGCCCAGCATCCTGTGCCCAAACACTTCAGGATGCACAAGGAAACAATGTAGGAATCTCGAGTCCAAAGATGTGCCCTCATTAGTACATGTAATAAAACAGATGGACGTGAATTTGTCCCATGGGTACCTGAACCTCTTTGTGTTTCCATATAATGATGAGTGAGGTTCAGAATTTCTTACTGAAGTAAAAAAGTCACCTCATTTTGCTCCTTTAAACAGCTGTCTGCTTATTTAAGTGGGAGTCTCACCGTATCCTATCCTAACAAAAGAAGATAATTTGCTTCTCATCATCTTCAGATCATGACTTTATCGATTTTTCTTGTCTTGCTTATATCACATGTCCCAGACTTTAAAATTTCTCCTTGTAGGGAGGTTGTGCATGTATCCACAGATCCTTTTCATCACTCCCTGTACCCTTTCTAGGTCTAGGTATCTTCTTCATGGGCAGAGTGAGGTGGAATAAATACATTTACCTCTAACTTACCATCTCCTACTATGTGTGCACACAAGAGATATAAAGCAGATGAAACAGACCCTGAAACCTAGTTTGTCAGTATTACTCACCTAAAAAGTGCTGTCAGTGCTGATAACAGTGTCAGTGCATTATCTGAAAGTGGTGGCTTTGACAACCTGGCCACACATTCACCTGCCAGCAGAGCTTTTTAGAACTTTTCATAAACTGGGACTTACTCAAGGGATCCAAACACCACTATTGACCAGCAATGGTCACTGCATTTAGGTGGAGCTGAGGCTGCTCAGTCCTGCTCTGCCCTGAGACCCCTTCCCTGCTCACCCACACTCTGTGTTTGGTCTCTGCTCTTCCCTGCTCTGACAGGGAATTGGGATGAAGACTTTCCAAGCCCTGTCACTGCAGTCAGCTGGGCTGGTTTAAATCATGGCCATCCATGGCTGTAGCTGTCAGAAATGACTTTCCATTGATGGCACAGAAAAATATTCCCACTCTCCCTTTAATTCTGTATTCCTGTGGGAGAATTAATCTACGCTAAAAGGGTGGTAAAATATCCCATCCATTTTTTGGAAGTGGAGATGTTAAAAATGGATGAGAAGGTCTCCTATAGGGAGCAATATAAAAAGAAAATTAAAACTCTGGTTTTTATCAGCACCTCCTATTTTCTTCACCCCAAAAGCTGGTTTTCTTCCTATTTTCACCTTACCAAAGCTGGTTTTTGAAGTAGCAAATGAATAAATGGGCCAGATCTGGCTGTGGATTTGACTGAGATCGGGTCAGTGCAAGAGCCTCGCTTCCTCCCCAGCTGCTGCTGTTCCTCCAGTCCCTGTGGCAGCACATTCCCCACAGCCCTGCCAGGACTGCTGCAGGCAGCAGGGAGAGCACAGTGGTGTCAGAGCAGGCTGCCTGTGTTACCACTGCTCTCCAGGCTCTGGTGTTCCCACTGCAGGCCCTGCCCTGGGCCCCGGGGCCAGAGCAGAGGGGAGGGGGCACAGCCAGCACCTCGTACCAAGCACAACCAGCTGTGCCTCACAGCAACTACCAGGCCCTGGATGTTTTCCACCGGTTCATTAGCATCTGGCAGGACCTAAAGTTCCAGGGTCACAAAACACAGAGCTGTTATTTTATTTCAAGAAAATGCACAGCGACATCCCTCGAGAGCTGTCCTTTTGTAACCAAAGGACAAGTGCAGCGGAATGGAGATGTGCAATTTGCAGGCATCACATCCCCCAGCCGGGCGGGATGAGCCCATCACACCACAGATTGCTCATTTTGTGCTGCACTGCTGAAAGCCCCCACAAACATCAGCATCCACAAGCAGCCCCTGGCAGAGGCTGGTGATTCATTACAGCACTGACAGCCACAGTGTGGCTTTGCACACACACACCGAGTACACACCAGCTTAAGCTTTCAACACCTCATTCATCTTTGCAATAGGACAAAACACAGCATTTATTGTCAAACCTGCAGCATCAGCACTTTCTCTGAACTGGGTTTGGTTCTCCTGTTTTGTAGAGCTGCAGTCTTTATGGTGTGTGATACAACACCTCCACTCCTGTTTGCCAATTCACGTCCCAGGGACATGACACTGGACAAACACCAGAGTGAATGGGATCCACCCCTGAAAGTGCTGCTCTCACCTCCAAAGCCCAGTTAGCCCACACCTTTTCTTTCAGTCACCCATCAATAACATGAAATAACATATTGTTCCTATTCTGAGTCTGTAGAGCAAAAATCCCAGCTTGTTTTCATATGCCCCAAAAGGGGATCCATGCTTTAGGAGAATATTCACAATTCTCCCAGAATAATCACACTTTGATTATTCAGCAGTTTTTGCCATACTCTAATAAACCATTTCAACTGTGAGACAGTGTAGAAAGGAATTGAAATAACCTCCTTTTTAACAGGCCATTGGTTCTAAGCCTTTTAATACACCCTAATGTATATTTAGATATCGATCCACGTTCATTTCAATTATTCCCCATGACAAAGCTGATCACACACTAATGCAATAAGCAGCGTAACAGTGAGACCTGAGTTGGTTCTTCTCTCTGGCTTTGGGTCTGTTGCTAAGTCAGACTAACATCTTGGTGCCACAAGGGAGTGGGGGAAGGAGCAAACCAGGCACTATTTCACCTATTTTCACTATTTCCTGAGGCAGTAGAAATGCCTTGAAAAACCCACTTGCACAGCAGAGCCAATCCTGGAGGAAGCTGAAGAACCCTGACCCTTATGCCAAACAAAAACCAATCTGTGTGTGTGTGCAGGGAGACTAAAGCTAAAGCAAGATGGTGTATTTGTAGCAGGGACTACATCCAAGATGAATTACAGCCATTCCTGTGTTCTTGGCACTAAGAGAGCAGAAAATCATCTCCCTCCCTATTACCATAATAGCTTTCACACTTCCCAACCAGCAGAGTGAAGTGTGGGGATGCTGAAAGAAAAAGCACATAAACAACAAACAGAAAGTTTAGATACATAGGAAGATCCCATCTCCAGAAAATGTTTACAGCCATTTTTATAATTAGCCTGTGGGGAGGGAGAAGAAAGGGGAGGGCGGGAAGGGAATTTTGAATAAGTATAGATAAAAAGGATTTCAAAATGCTTTTCACAGCTCAGAATGGCTCCTAATGTAGCAGCCAAAGCAGGGATCCCTGGGAGATTAAATGAGGCTGAGAGCAAAGCTTGTGGGATCTGCAAGCCTACTAAGAGAGAAAGTTTTTCCCAAATTCAGAAAACTATAGAGTAACCTGGATTCTACAAGTGGAGTACAAATGCTGAAGCTCCTGCCTGCCTCTGAACGTGCCCAGCACCCCCCCAGCTCTAAACTAGTAAACACCCAGCTCACTTGCAAGTACCCAGATTCCACAGCAGCCTTTCTGCTCTAACCCAGAACCACAGCAGCTTTGTATTCTAACACTTTACATCCTAGAAGGCTTCCCAGGGCACAGGCAGTGAGGGAAGGGTCAGAGTGCCCAAACTCAAACAAATCAGCGGCTACATCTCAGAACCAGCAGAACAAATGAGGCGTCCGCAGCCTCCCAAGGCCGGTGCTGCCAGACCTTTGTGGGTCACAGGGAGGTCCACAGGGAACTCTCATCTTCCAGGCTGATAGAAAGCACTGTGGGATTTGCTGTCTTGTTATTAACATGGTAACAATCCCATCCTGTACCTTAGGACCCCGCTTGCCCATCAACACCATCTGCTCTTTCATCTTGAGTGCTGCCGAGTAATCCCATCATGAACATGCTGCTGTCAGTTCATGCTGCTGCTTCTGTGCACGTCTGCAGAGAGACTCTCCAGGTCACTGCTCTGAGCCCAGGCTGGGCTGGCAGGATTCGGGAGCTCTCGTGCCTTCACCCCCACAGAGAGCAGGCACAGGATGGGCTGCACCCCGTGTCTGCTGTTCCTGGGACTGGCCCCATTTCAGCCCAGGAGACCAACACCACCACCAGAGTCACCCTTCACAGAAAGATTTTAATTTTTTTTTCTTCTTCTCAGTGACTAAGAAGTGCAAGTGACATTTTCCCTGGCAGCTCTAAGCCCTGTCAGGTTTGTCAGGGCTGTAAGGTCTTACAGCTGCCTTTCCCCTGGAATAGGATAAAGCCTAATAAATCAGACCACCTGACTCAAAGAGAATGAGTACAGATTAACATGAGAAAACCAGTCTGAAGTACTTTATCTCCCCCAGCAAAAGTGCCAGTCTGTAATGAGTTACAGCCAGGGGCAACCAGCTGGGGCACATGCTCAGCTTTCCAGGTGAAATTATGGCTATGAGGCACAACCACAGACCCCTGAAGGATTCAAAGACACCTCAAGGCAGTCCACAGAGGACAAGAAACAGGCATTTGCTAGTGGTTTACAACCTGCAAGAGACAGACTGAGACAGAAGCAGGACAGCCCATGAGCCTGGCACACACGAGCTGGGCTCATGATGGCTTCACAATCTGCTACTTCTGCCACACTGAGTTAGCTCAGGGGGCACTGAGGAGAGCTGCTGATGGTATATGATATATATATGGAACTGTGCCAGAAAGTCACGTGTGACTATCTGCAGCAGTGGGAGGCAAAGGTTGCTTAAAATGTCTTTTTGACCTCTCTGAAAAAGAAGGTGCAGTGCCATAATCTGTAATTTAAAAAGCAACAATAATTGCTAGCTGGACAAAATTGCTTTTATTAAGAGAGCAAATGATGCTGTTGTAATTCTACATGATGGTTCTGCATTTTGTTCCCTGGCTTTCTGGTTTCTAGAGCTCTGGCACTGTTTGGACAAGAGGTTTATTACCTTGAGGAAAAAAAGCCATTTCTGAGATGACACCAATACTCAAAAGTGTTTGAAATTACAGGATTCTCAAATGCAGGAAGCAGTGATTTCTGTGACACTCCATCATTTCCTCCTACTGAACACAGCTCTGCAATACACTACAGAGCTGTGAGTATGGATCTCCCTCCTTTACACAGGGAACAGGGATGAGGGAGCAATACATCCAGTGGGAAGGAGGGGCAGAGAAATCCCTGAAAAAACAGAACCTTTGCATGCAATATATGTATTAACGTTGGAGCTCTAGCGCAAGTTCCCTTTGAACATAAAAAGGGATTAATTAGATGGCAGGGCACTAATGCCCACAGCTAAATCAAGTCCTGTTCAGCAGAACGTTTGACACTAAAAATCCCCAGCGGCACAGATTAGCTGCAGTGCCAAAAGCTCCTGCACCAGCCATGGACACAGGGCAATTTACACCTCAGCAATGAGTGCTGTAATAACCTATTTAACACCCATCAAGGCACGAGCCTGGGCACAAGGACAGTGACCAAGCACCAATGAAGGAGTTACACAGAGCTCTGGGGTCTCAGCACCCAAACAGGTCTCAGACCCCAACCCCAACCTCCCTGGGCAGCCCACTCATGTTCTCACCACATGCACAACGACCTATAAACCCAAGGCCACCTCTGGCATGATTCAAAATTCCTCTTGTGCCACACAGAAGAGGAAATCCAGCACACTGCAGGAAGGCAGAGCAAAGAAACAACCAGTATCCCCCTGGAAGTGGGGCTGCACATCCCAGATCCCCAGCACCAAGCTCCCTGAAAGGTCCTTACTGAGGCCTGCCCTCTACATCACCCGTGTCTCTGGGAAGCTCCAAAGTTCCATACAGGCTTGGATCAGCTCTGAGGATGCTCTGTACTCAGCAAGCAGAAAAAACACCCTGACAGAGGCAGCCTGGAGCCCACAGCTAAAGCACACGTGTTCACACATGTGCATGGACACCCAGCCAAAAACACAACCAGGCCACTGGCACCTGCACTGTCCTTTCATTTCCAAAATAATTCTAATTCTTGTGAAGTTTCCCTTTAGAAATGAGATTTTGTTCTTTAATATTCATTGACTTACTAGATTCCTTCCCACACACAAGGCATTATTTACTCTACAGTGGCTCGGTGCATCAATTATGGTAATAGTTTGTGAATAACATTTGCATTATGGGAAAATGAGCCTGGTTATTTAGCACTAGCCGAACCATCCCTCTGGAAAATTGTCACAAACATATGTATCATATGCCTCCACTTAAACAGATCTGTAATTACTCTAGTTTATTAAAAAGAGCCACCACTTTTTTTTCTCTTTTTTTTTCCCTCTAGATCTTCTTTCTGAGAGCAGACAAACATCTACAGAGCCCTTTGCTCAGCCAAAGGTAAAGGCTAATTGCTGCTACCAGGTCCTCTTATTTTACACTGAGATGTTAAGAGGTGAAAAGCATCTTCTACATTAGTTTACTCTAATGCAGAAAGTGTGGCTCAGTAATTGTGGCATTTGATTAACGCTCCGTTTCAGTCCCTTCAGCTAAATTCCAGGTTCAGTTCAACTACTGTAAATTCTGATTAACATCTGTATTACATCAGCACTCAGGGTTTTTATTCCACGAGCAGGACTGCCTGGTGCAAGGCACTGAGCACGGAGAGCACCAGAGTCTGTAGTTCCTCCAGAGCAACTGCTCTGCTCCTTAGAGAGCTTAAAGTAGCAAACAAGGCATTGCACCTTGTCTAATGTGTCTGAGTACCTGCCTAAAGGCTTGTCAACTTTTTTAAGCCGCTGAGAAAAGCTAAGAAACATAATTCAAACAGGGGTTGTTCAAAAAAACCCACAAAAGCCCCCCAGCAAAATGAACATCTTTGTACATTGAGGGCCTGTAGTACCCAAATTCAGAGCCTTTCTAACACTCAGACTGCAAAATTCTTGCAAATAAGCAGCTGTGTTAGTGCAGAGCAGCTGTTGGCTTGTTTTTCCAGTGCCCACTCTCAGCTCAGGTAGATTTGGAGAAGTCAGTCAAGGCTTCAGGCTTTCTTAGAGCACCAGGGCTTTCCACAGAGCATGAGCTGCTGTCTTTGTTCATAAGAAATGCACAAAATTGCCCCTTCGCAGGGAAAGGGAGAGCAGCACAGCCAGAATGATCCCAGCAAAGGTACTTGGCTTCCCAGGCCACAGGCTTTTTAAGTCTAATGTGGACAAGAGAAGCTGTTGATGGCATCAGATCTCCACAGGCAACCCCACAATCAGAACTGAACTTTCCTAGGGAGAGCACGCCACAGAGAGACTTAAAACAAGCCAAATGGAAGTGAAAGAGAGCGGCACAGACAGTGTAACACAGTGGTACCTGAGATGATGCATGCTGTGATGCACACAAATGAGCTGGCACGGCTCTGTGCCAGCAGCTCCTCCCCAGGCTGCTGGGCAGAGCCGCTCCAGGCCACTAATGAGACAGGATAGCGGTTACTATTTAACAGTTCTTTCATAGCCATGACTTGGTGATGTCCAGCCAATTCCAAAGTTTCCAGCCCAATTTCCATCCCAATGAGCCATCTCAAAAAGCAGTGAAGGGTTACACAGGCTATTGACACCAAACTGCAGCCTCCTTATTCAGCCAGACATGAAAACAAAATAACAATGTTGGACAAACTCAGTTCGCTCTGCCTCTGTAACACCTTCCCCCCCGAACTCTGTGGACCAAACCCTCTTTCCACCAGCACAACACACCAAGTGATTCTTCCCCTCCAGTGACAAAACTGAAATTGGTCTTACTCTGTACCAGCACACGGTGTTTGCATTTGGAAATTGCTCTAATGCCTGTATTTCCAGCTCTGGTATGAAAATCTCCATAGCAAAAGCTCCAGCAGTGCCACAGTGGCACCAGGTGCTGTGTGCTGCACCTCACACACTGGCTTTTCCAAGACAGGTGAGGATGGAGGTATAAAGCAGAAATTGGTTATTCCTGTGATACACTTGAAATTTAAGTACTAGTTTGTATTGAAACTCTTGATCTAACAAAGTACTATTATAAAATGCACAATCAAGCCCAAAAGCTCACCCCCATCCTATCTAGGCAATGCTACACTCACCACAGCAATTCCAAACCCCACCAAACCTTTTCCCTCTACTCTGGCCAACTGAGCAGCACAGCACCATGTTTGCCACAGGGCTCAAAAGCAGGGTTTGTGTCCTGCCTCAGCAGGAGAGGTGTGCTTGTTTTAACAGCAAAGGGAACGTGTTGGCAGTGCTTGACAAGTCTGAATCAAAGTGTCTGCAAATAGAATGGCAAAGGTCAGACTGATGCTGTGAGCTGGCACTGCAGCTCTGAGACACAAGTTAATGGAAGCTGGAGTTCACTGGGTATTATATGAACTGATATTATATCATTAACCATATTGATGATTGAATAGTGTGATGCTGATGCTGGGATGGTGAAATGTGCTCAGAAGCGGTTGGTGTTGGGGCAAGGTTGGTGTTTGCAGGGATGGGTTTGTGTGCTGTGGTGTGGGTTTGTGAGTTCACACTGATTTTATATTGCTGGCCAAACCTTTGGGACATGAGCAGAACTTCATCCAGTGATGGCCCTGAGGAGCACAGAAACAAAACTGCGACAGCACTGAGGAGAGTGACCTGGGCTGAGAGTATGGAAAATCAAAATAAATATGCATCAAGCTGATGCAGGGGTATAAAAGGCAGAGCCTTCATTTTGTGGATGACCCTCTGGCATTCAGCCATGCTTCCGGCGCTGTTCCTTTTGCTTTGTGAACTTTTTTATTGTTCTCAATAAAACTTTTATAACTCATTCCCACTCTGAGTCATTTATAACAGCAGCGATGTGCCACGAGTTCTGTGACTGCTGGAAAAACCTTCAGCTCTTGTTTTCAACACTCTCTCCTGCTACAAATTTATCTTCCCTATCTTAAGAGAGAGGAAAGATTAAAACAGACATGTAAAAAGGATGAGGAAAAGAAAACTGCAAAATAGTCCCCTCCCTCATTTTAATTATTGATGCAGACAGCCTAAGCAATCTGTAAGCCATATACATAATGTATTTACTTGAAAATCCCAGCAAATCCACATGGTATTACAGAACAAACTACAAGCTGATCTGGGAGCACTGTCTTAAGAACTGGGTAAGCTGTCTCCATGTACTCAAAAATCTGTTTGACAAACTGAAAGATTAGATTAATGTTAATAACGCTAACGTGCTCAGCAGCACTCCCTGCCCCAGCAACGGGGTTTGGGTGCCCGGGGTCTTGTCTTTCATCCACACCAGATCAGTCTGTGCTGCAAATACTGATTGTTTAGAATGACAAAGGCAAGACTGGCTCACATCCTTGAAGCCCCTCCTTCCTATCTGATTATATACCCCAGCAGTAATGTTAAGGGATCAGCCAGAAATCAGCAGATGTTTTACATAGCAAAAGACCATGTTAAAAAAAAAAAATCACTTCTTGAAACAGCTGCTTCTAGGTTTGGGGCTAAGGAGGGTGGATGGGGTAGAAGGGAAATGGGGGCAAAGAATCAGTCTTTGGTCTGAATTTGGTGAGAGATGCTGTGTCTCCCTCTGCTCTGCCACTGACTGGAACCACCGGGGCAAGAAACACATTCATTAAAATTAACACTCCCTGCAAAGCTGAACAGTGTAAGCAGCAGCACGCAGCAGTTTACTACAAGCATGAAAATGCAGAATCTGTAGCTCATTGAGCCATTCATTGTTTTAATTCCTGAGTTTCATCTCACTCCATAAGAGGCTCTGGACAGCAAAGGTTTCTGCATCCACCCTGCACATCCCTCCAGGAGCTTGTGTGCCTGAGCCGCGAGGAGGACACAGGATGGGCACTGACACTGTCACCCCCTGGCTCTGGGAGGTGACAAAGTGAGCCCAAGGCCAGGTTAACCCTGCAGGTCCTGGGGAGCCCCACCACCACCTCCTCATGGCCCAGATGCTGTGGGACCCCTGAGGCACAGCAGAGCCTGTTTGCAATTTTCTTCCCAACCGCCAGTATGAAAACACAAACCTTCAGACAAACGGATCCTTCACTTCCTCCTTGCTGCTTTTACTGGTTTCTTTAATCTTTTAAGCTCCTGGGTCTAATCCAGCAGCTGCCATCAAAAGTACTTATTCAACTGCAGAGGAGGGAGGAGGGAAGGAACGGGATACACCAAATCATGAAACACATTTGCTGAGCAGCCTCTTTGTTCTTACCACAAGTGAGTGCCTTTGGAAGGTATTTGCTCACAGCCCAAACACATTTATGTACATCCTCCTGTGATGTCCTCTACTGCCTTATCCATAAAAACACGCTATAGAGAAATGCTACTGAATGAATCAGATGGCACATCTGAACTGGCACGCTGCAGCACGGCGTGGGCAGTGGAATGGGGGATCTCTACACAAGCATCTCATGCATGAATATGCTATAGGCAGACAGCTCCCAAGATGACAAATGCTGCTCTTTTCTGAAACCTGAAAATATTTAGTGGTGTTCCTCACGGGAGGCTCCAGTGAGCACACAGTGAGTTGGTTCCCATTTCAACAACAGTAGAAAGCACATTTCAGATCTCCTGGCAGAAAAGTTTAACACGTGGTCTAAGAGCACAGAAAAAGTTCAAAATCCATTAACAAAGAGAATCAAAAACTGTTAAGATTTCATTATTAAAAACAAACAAAACCAAACAAAGACTCTTGTATTGAGCACCAGGATCTTGCAATTTCTGCAGGATGCCAACAGTTGTCTATGTGCTAAACCCCACGTTTAAAGGGGCTGGAGGGTTGGAGAGGCACCAGGTGGACAAATTCCAGTTAAGGCTGTACTTTTGCTCCTGGTGTTCTCAGGACACAGCACACACAAACGCTCTGTTTGTGCTTGAAGTGTTCTCTGGTACATCCTTCTCTTCGAGCAAAATCTCATCCCCCCAGCACACTGACATCTATGCTAAGTTTCTAAAAATAGCATGTCCTTCTTAAATAACCATGACATAAAGGAATTAGGTGACAGCTGACCAAAAGCATCCCTTTAAAAGGCAAACTTTGCTGAGCACCAAATGCAAGCAGCACTCATAAGCAGCCAAGCCTTCTTCTCTTAATTAAAGACAGAAGAAAACTTCTAGATAAAGTCCGAGTTTGCCTGGAAAGGAAAGATATTTCCTTTACACACTGACTCAATTACTCCTATTCTCACTTAATAATAAGTTAATGAGTTTTCCAATGGATTTCTACTCCAGGAAAAGATTTGCCATAAGCACCCTTCCACATCAAGGTCCCACAGGAACTCTGTGATCCCCACTGTGATGCAGAACTTGGTGATTCAGGCAGAAGTACCATTCAGGCTTTAAAAACTCACCTAGAATTTTCTAGAAGGAAAAGCTTCTAGAATTTCCAGAGCCTTTTTACACTACATGACAGCTATCCAAATACAAATCAGAGCAGTATTAACTTCTTGCATCTGCAGGCGTTCTGAATAATTCTTCAGCGTCTCAAAGCTTATCCCTCCTAGCAACAAGATGAACTTCACCAGAACCAAATCAGCAATGCACAGGAAAGTTAATATGTAAATGAGTCTGTGGGGGAAAAAAATAGTTTTAGCGTAACCTGTCTAATCCCTAAACCTCAGGGAACTGAATTATATATGAATTATTAGATCAGGATTCATCTCTGTGGCAGTTCAGAATATGTCAAGGAAGTGCAGAGCACCAGGCTGCCAGGAGGTCCCCATTGCAGGATGGAAAGAGAATTAAACAATCACTCCAGAGATGCACAACTGAGAAAGCCAACACCAACCACCCCGAAGCCAGCCAGGAGGGGGCTTGTGCATTTGCTGTGAGTCAGGCAGGGAAGCACAAACCTCAGCTGTTGGGGCTGGAGCCGGTGCGGCACTGCCTGTGCCCCCACAGTGCTCTGAATCCTGCTCCGGCTCTTGATGACAGCTCCACTCCACCCCAGGGGTCCCCTGCAGATGTCCCCACGGGCACACAGGGCTGTCACCAGGGATGCCCGTGGCTCCCCGGGGAGCCTCCTGAGCGTGTTTTCCCTGGCAGCTGTCACAGTGCAGTTGAACTCTGCCTTAGAAGCCATCACCTGGCTGAGGACAACCGAGCGTTTGTAGGTTCAAGCAATTCTCTGTGGATGCCAGTATCACACTCCTTGTTGCCAGGTAACAGAGCTGTGGCAGGATTTCCCCCTGCTGATGCACAGCCTGCTGTGATGGCCGGGCAGACCCCACACCTCCTGCCCTGCTGCAGGTTGTGTTTGACTCTTCATTGAAATTTAAACAGCATCAACAAATACACTGAGATCTCTCCCGACTAAAGGGGTATCTAGGCCACATTACTTGGAAAAACTGGTTTGCAAGCCCTGCAGAGAGAAAATAATTTACCTGGTGTTCAACATGCAGGTCACTCTCCCCTGACAGCACATCCTTGCAGACGGACTGGGCCAGACAGCATCCTTCCTCCATCCTCCCTCCTCCATTCTCATCCTCCATCCTCCCTCCTGGGTTTGGTGTCCCAACCAGCACCCTCCTCCTCCTCACTGTCCTTTACACAGGACACAGGTACAGGTCACAAATAATGAGCTCCTAAGCCAACAGCTACCCTGTCACCTGAGGCCATGACCCCAAATGCTCACTGATAGGGTTAAATATCTCTCAGTGAAAGAAACAGGATTTTTTCCCATCCCCAGTAGGTCACGCTGCCAGAGTTCCTGCCCATCTGAATATGTGCCCATAGAATTTCCTACATTCTTCCCATTCCTGAAATTCAACATCTAGCTTGACTTGTGAATGGCATTGGGTGATACCAGAATCTGGTTTTTGGATAAGCCCGGACTTAAAATAACTACACCTTTTAAAGTATCTTGGAGCTTTGTTTCTCCTGCTATTCCTGCAAGTGCCGAAGCCTTCAAAGCTTCTACAGAGACTTCCACTTTCCTCAGGCTGTACAATCTCTATGCCAAGGAACTAAACTTCTTTTTCCTTGTAGCAGAGCAAATACCAACCCTCTGTTGTAGGTTTAATGCACTGCTTTCTGATGGGTTTTAAAAAGCCCTCAGTAGTTCCTAGGTCTGGCCCAAGACAGTCAATGCAGCAGCAAGCTTTGCTATTATTTTTTCCATAACAGAACACATTTTAGATCCAGAAAAATGGAATTCACAAAAAGGACTGATGTGTTTTAGTATTGCTATGGGCATCCAAGTCCTCTTCAACCACCCAGCCCTGAAAAGCAGGAGGGCAAAGAGCTCCTCACAAATGACTCTTGTTTCCCCCCTGAATGTTTTTATTCATTGGCTTCAGCACTGTTGCAAAGCACATGGGAGAGATGGCCCAAAGGAATGGGACAACATCCTCATATGCTGCTGCTAATAAAAGCAGCATTCAACAGCATTGCCACTCGCTGGTCACATTTTCCAAGGAGAAGGCAAAAAAAGAGGGCCAGCATAATGTGTGTGTTTGGGCTGTGTGACACGCAGCTTCACACCAGTTCTGAAAGGAACCCTGACAATCAGGCTCTTTGTGAAGCACAACATATTTTGGGTACATCCACACACTTGATCCACAGCACATATTGTATTGAACCAACAAATTCTATCAGTCAGCTGTGAAGTCCAATATGACAGTTACTGAATTGCAGCTCCCATTAAGAAAGAAGTAACAAGTCCTCTTATACCTTACCCAGTAGGACTGCAGAGCTTGAGCTGAATAAAAAAAAGCAGCAGTGTAAATTACTGGAGATGAACTTTCAAGCTAAAATAAAGAAAATTAAATCCTTTTCTGATATAATTTCCTCCTTTTATCTCTCATTTTTATACACTTATGCAATGGTGGATTTTAGCCAGATAAAAAAGATGATCTAGGTCAATGCTTCTCCACCCTTTTTCCACTGAAGGACCAAGCTATTTTGGAGAGGTAAAAACAAAATCTGAGTCCATGTTATATTCCACATTCTCCCTCCAGCTGGGAAGAAAAGGCTGCTACTGGAGCACCTATTGTTTCTTTAAACAGAACCATATTGCTTTATTTATATAATAACAACCTTAGTGTTATAAACTGGTATATTTTCATTAGGCACCATTATCAAGCAAATGCACATAGAAACATTTCTTCAGGAATGTGTCCAACTGCACAGGGGTGAGGGTGTTTACACTCTTTTTTTTTTAATTAGTTCTTTTGTGGAGCCTAGTTTGAACTAGTTTGAACAAAGCTACTCTAGTAGAAAACAGACCAGGAACCAGAAACTCCTTTGTTATAGTCATGCCTAAGTTTCCCCAGCTCTAAGACTTCATTTTACTCCACTTTTATTTAACTGTCTGCTTTGACCATTAGTGTTTGCTGTGCTCTGAAATGCCCAGACAGCAAAGCCTGATTTTGGGCAGCTGGAGATTCCCAACAGCCTGGCCCAGGTGACTCTCTCAGACGCCCCAGGACACAGCTGAAGAATGGAAAAACAGAACACATGTACAGACTCTCAAAGAAATGGATCTTCTATCCCAGTTTTCACTGTATAAATGGTCTCTACAAATGGCTGGTGAATCATGACTTTGGCTTTCATTTCGAGCAGAAAGAGAAGCAGCACCTTCAGGACCCTGTGCTGCTCAGAGCCCGATTCCTGCTCCTCACATCCCTGGCCATCACACGTGGGGAGTGATGTAGGCTGGTCCCAGCACAAGCAGCTGGGGCTCCTAAAGAAGATTCAGGGGCTAGAAAAGCAGGAGGAGGCCAGATGAATCAGTTCCATTAGCTCAGCATGCCCCACAGGAAGAACAGGGGGGAGATCCCTTGGACTTCTTTTTGCATCAGCAAGGTAATTGAAGACACACGTCCCCTCCAGCAGCTTGAGCTGTGGCTCCCCACAGACCAGAGCAGGACATGGGGATTTCCTGGTACAGCTCTGCCTTGTGCAGAATCTGTGCCATCCACACTCACTGATGAGTGCTTCTCCTCTGGGAAAGTGTAACATATTCCCTAGAAGATCTGGATGGCTGCCTCGAAATGACTGTGGGTTTGGGCTCAGACAATCAAGGGATGGAAGCACAGCATGGGGCTGCAATGACACCTGCTGATGAGGAAGGCTGTGAGAGGGACCTGTGAAAGCAGCCAGGACCCAGAGTTCCCAAAGCAGATTAAACCTCACTGAGTTCTTCTGGAAACACGAGGCTATGGGTGGACAAGTACACCAGGGGATGGAGGAAATCCTGCAAGGTAGAAAGAGTCAAATCGCTGTTTCTAGCTCCTGTGAGCACAACACAAGGGAGAAAGCAAAGCCAAGCAGCTGCACACACTGTGTAATGGCTTGCAAAAAACCCTCCTCCAGCAAAGAGGGTATCACAAATATTTTGGCAATACTTGGAAAAGAAAATAAAAGCACATATTCTTTTCTTGGTATGATCTCACATAACATGAGAGTGAAATACTTTCTCTTCTTCTTTCTACATCTGCTGGTCACTCCTCTAGCCATGCACAGCACGAAAAGGAGGCACCATTCACCATTTGGACACAGGCAGACTGTGACTCGTATCCCCTGCAGACACACTGCAGGTGAGCACCACAGCTCCAATCCATAAAGCAACGAGCAGAGCCAGATTCAGATCAATGCATCGCACCTCTAGTAAGACAATCTGTATTTATTCCCAAAATACAACATACATGGGACACTTAAATCCCTGTGCTTCCTAAGGATTGCTTCTGTTTTCTCCAAGTGAGGAAGCCAGGATGGAGCTTACAGCTTTTCTGTTAAGCAACCAGGGCCTCTGTAAACAGAGAAGGGGACGACAGCTGCTGCTCTGCAGCTTTAAAGGATGCTATCCATAATGACATTACACTGTTCCTTTTACTCAATAAACACCAAATTTAAAAATAAAGCAGAACTCTCCTTTGATCTGTGGAAGCTCAGGAGGCTGAGATGGAGGGTGAGGGGAAAGAAGGGAGAAAATGAGCACTTCTGTCAGGAGTGGAGGCAGTGGATCCCCATAGAATGCATGGAAACCAATGTAATACAACAGCAAAACCAAGAGAGATGGGGAGATAAATATACTTCACATAACTTATATTTTTTAAAGTAAAAGATAATAATAATTTAAAAAATCTGTATATCCCAAATACAGAACATTTTCAGAAGACTCTCAGCCAGGCAATTTGCTCTACTCTCGCACTCCAGCAAGCAAACATGAAAAGCTTTTCACACATATGCCGTGCCCTGGCCCAAACTGGTTTTGCCTCCCATTGAGCCACCTCCTGTTGCCCTCAGTGAGGATCAAATACTGGAAAAAAGAGCAAGTAAAGGTAACCACCCACACAAGAAAACTCACAACAGGAACACCAGCAATTGCAGAAAGCAAGCTCCCCTGCTCCCAGTCCTGAATGAGAACCTGCCTGCTCTGCAGGCTCTGCTGCTTTGCGTTTGCCTTGAAGCTATAAATGTTACAATAAGGTCAATGTGTACAACACCACCTCTCTGACAATAATCCCGTGCACCCAGAGCCTTTAAGCCCCTGTCTGCCTACTCATGATCCCCTCATGAAGCGAGGAGCCAGTGGAAGGCAGAGCTGCCTGAGGGATAACTCTTCGCCTTCCCTTCAAGCATCTCCCACCTGCAAACAGGGGAAAATGCAAATAGACAACATGAACAGGAAAATAGGTCACACTTGAGTGACTTCAAACTTCAAAAATAGGAAGGGATTCAACACAGGAGAAAGGAAAGTGACAGGAGAGTGCAATACACACTTCTGATGAATCCATTTGATCCTGTGACTGATCAGACTTTTTCAGCGAGATTGCTTTCTAATTTATGCCTTTAAATGGAAATAAAGACCTTGATCTTAGCATTAAATCTATGCAGATAGATCCTTGAGGCAATACTTCTACAGAAAACAGTTCTACAAAGTGCAAAGACATTAAATTAATAATGCAAACACTGTATGTGTGTCTAGAGTCACTCTTGAGGATTCAGCAGCTGTCAAATCCTCCAGTAACTCCTGCTCTGTCATTTTGACTTTAACAGTAATTGGAGATTTCCTTAAAGCCTGCAGCCCAGGTGCCTCACCCTGCCTGAAGAGGAGATTTTGGGATGGCCACCCTGGCCGTGGAAGTTGTGAACTGTCAGGGAAGCCGGGCAGGCAGCAGACACCTGACGGGCTCAGTGCCGCATCAGCTCCCCACACAGGGCCATAAAGTGTCAGTGCCAAGGGTTGCTGGAATTAGGATCACTGTTAGATTAGTTAACAGCTGTATAATTAGCCACACTAAGCCTAGATGTTTCCCCTTGAAATCCAGTTTTTACAGTTATAAATAGCAGTGTTAATGATCTCTAGCATCACTGCTTGCACTCGGAGCCCTCCTCCTCCACCAGCTCTGGTGTCACTCACTGAATGTCACATTCTCCTGACTTTCTTGTAACAGCTATAGAGGGAGATGAAAAAAAGAACTAAAAAAGGCAGAAACCAAAAATAAGTGAAGTGGACCAAGAAGAATTTTTTTTTTCCCTTACATGCATTAAAACCTTAAAAAACAACAGCTGCAGCTTGTACTTAAACTGCACTTTCAAGCATTAACTTAATTACATTTCATGAGAGTGGGAGGAGATAGTACCAACATTTCATACCCAGGTAAACTGAGACAAAGGAGTGCAATAGTCTGGAGCCACATAGCAGGATGATGAATGGGACCCAGAATGAAACCTGAGTGCCCAGCACATCACCATGCTATTTACCAAATGGGATAAAACACCAAGGCACTCCAGCGCTGAGATGTCTTTCATAAATCTGTCATGTCACACTGCATGCTAATGAAGGGATATGAAGAGCATTTTTCTTTATTTTGAAGGTATTCAGTGCAGGAAAATTTCAAAAAATAGAGTTCACGCTCTTTAGATAAATTTGATTTGCCAGTCTATGAATGCAACAGAACCCAGATTTGTCATCTCTGAAATCTGAAGTTCAGACAATACAATCCTTAAATCCTTTCCATACTGTTAATTTATCACCAGTAATATTATCACCTAACCAAAAGAATCTACCCTTTTCACCAATGATTAAAAATATTTCTTTTTAAACATTTAATCTCAGCAGAGCTTTCTGAAACTCTGCAGTGCGGCAACACAATCTCTGGAAGTGTCCATAGCACAGATTACAGATGCAGTTACTGTAAAAAAATTACAATACACAGATATTTTCAGCTGTTCCAAATTTTTCACCATGGCTAGCAGCACATGTCTGAGAGAAAGAGCATCTTTGGAGGTATAATATAAACAAGTGACAATTTTAAAAGGCTGTTTCTAGGAACACTGTTAAGGCTTTGATGGGGTTTAGACATGAAAATGTGAGATAAATTGAACCCTGCTGCTCACAATTCCTTGTGTGGTTACAATCAGAGGTGGTGGTCAGTGCTTTTGCACCCCAGGTTTCCAAAGGGGGTGCCTTCCCTGCAGCAGCACAGAGCCCCAGGCTGGCTGAGGAGGGATGGCAGACCTGGAGCAGAGCACCAGGCTTTCAGGATAGTCCCTGCACGGTATACACACAACAGCTACAATATTTCTTGACTCCACTAATAACTTTAATGCAGTGAGGAAACAAATCCCCACAGGCCTAGGCTGCAGGGAGCTTCTGAGAGCAGTGCAGGACTCTGCCAGAGTCCAGCCACACACAGCACTGCTGCCCATGCCTGCTGCTCCTCCTCCTCAGGACACTTCCCACCAGCAGAAAAGAAATGGCAGGATGCTTTTCTTTCAGAGGGGAGAAAGCAGCACTGGAGGTGAGATGGCTTCCCCAGAGCAGCCTGAGATGCTGCTCACCCAGCTCCCTGCTTCACCCCAAGGACACTGCACGCACTGCCATCCCTCCCTGATTAATAAACCAAGAGCCAAAGCTTTGATTCGTGTTCCAGGGGAGCGAGGAGCAGCAGTGGCACAGCTCTGGGCTAAGAGCTCCTCCAACACAAGTCACAAACCCCTGCAATTTGGGATGATTTATCAGCACCTCGGCAAGCCAGGCTTCCCCCAGCCAGATCTGCTTGGTTATTGATCAGCCAAACAAGGAGAAAAGTCTTTACTCCAGTAAAATCTGAGAACATTTACTGTAAACAAATCATAAACCACAGAAAATATGTATTCTGTATTTTAGCCATTTGATTGCTTAACAGAATTGTGAAAATCTGAACAAAACAAATCTTAACCCCAAAGGTAATGGCTCATGTATTTTAACAGTGCTACCGATTTTGCTGACTTTGTTTTCTGGTTTCCCCATTTCACTCATACCCCATCCCAACCTGGAAACATTTCAGACAGAAAACTGCACCTGCTAGAGCCTCTTTCAAAGGGTGTCATCACAAGTCCCCACTAGTCCCTTAGCACAATTTTGCTTTTTATTTTGTAGTGAGTGGAAACTTCTCAACTGAGCAACTATGCCCAGACAGTCCATGATATTCCCAAATGAAAACCATGGCTCTGGTGAACATGTCTTCTGTGAAGGAAACAAAGAAACAGAAAAAAAAAAAAAAGGAAAAAAAAGAAAGAAAATTAAGAAAGAAAATTTTTAAATTAAAAAACAAAAATATGAGGGAAAGGCAATAAATTAGCTTTCTTAATGGTCTGAAAGTTCTGGCAGTCCTGAGCAGGATGCAAAAATCTCTCCTGCAGTTTCTTCTCTCCTCCCCTCCCAGCTCTCATGGTGACATCCCAGCGACAAGCAGGGAAATCACAAAGGAAAAGCCATTAGAGAGGCAGCAGGCCATTACACTTAGCTGGTCAAGGGTAATTACCCTAATTAAAACACTGGTAGAGCTTGTAAATAGAAACAAGTGACTTGCCAAAGAAAAATCCCCAAACAACCCCTCTGCTCCCTCTGTGGTGTCACTGGTCAGGGCAGGACCTGCTACCCCAGGCCTGCAGCACCTCTGACTGTGCAGAGCCATCTGCCACAGGGACACTCCTGCAGCCACGCCAAATGGAAAAACACCTGAGTTCCTGGAAGGGCTTCCCAAGGAAACACTGGTAGAGAAATTCTAAGAGTGTCCAAGAGCTGAGAGGAACCAATTCATGCTCCCAATTCAGAGAAATTTGCTGGGCCCAGCAGCTTTGGTCCTGTGCAGGGCCAGGAGCTGGAATTTGATGATCCCTGTGGGTCCTTCCAACTCAGAATATTCTGTGATTCTATGATTTGGGTGCTGCTTCCCTTTACCCAGGCTCCACCCAAGTCATGCCTTTGGCTCTATTTCAAGCATCTGAGTTCCTGGGGCAACTAAGGCAAAACCAACACCTTGAATGAGTTTTTGCCCTGTGAAGTCACTGTGGATCCCCCCCATGCTTTGATAGAGCTGGGGTTTCACACCCAAAGCTGGTGGAGGACCCATAACTATGGATTTCACTCTGCTCTCAATCCCTCCGTGCTGGGTGCTGTGGAAACACGAGCTCTGGCTCTGCAAAGCTCCCAAATCCCCAGGACAAACCCTGCAGAATTTGGCTGCAAGCGCACTGGATCCACTGTTCCTGTGAGACTTGCTGCACGAACATCTTCCCCCTCACACGAAGGAAGGAAGGAGGAGCAGAGAGCTCTTTGCCTCGTGGCATTGCTCCAGGCTCTCTCAAAGCCTGCAATGGTGTTGCTAAAGAGCCAGTGATCCAGGGCTGTAAGAGCTCTTGGCAAGAGCCTGCGCTGGATGGTGCTGAGCCAGGGACAGAGGGAAGGGCTGCTACACTGTGCACAGAAGGAGCCAGAGCCCAGCCAGCACAGCTCTGACCTGTGATTCCCAGGGTGCTGATAGCTCTAGGACAGAAACCTTTCATCAGGGGAAAAACACACCCCTTTTTCTTTACACAGAGGCGCTTTTTGTACTGGGAAAACAAGCACAGAAGATGAGAACTCGCTGGACATCGTCACCAGACCCACAAAAAGACTGTGCCATCTGAGACAGATCTGACACTTACAGTACATGGAAGTAAGAGAGAAACAGCCACTCTTGGTGGCTTTAGCGAGCCTGTGCTACGGGAGAGGGTGGCCACACAAAATATGAAGTGTGTAAAGCGAAGGGCAACAGGGAATCACAGTGCATCCATCACTGCAGTCCCCAGAAGCAAGCCCCCAGCGGGGCTCAGGGGCAGCGAGGGCTGGGGTCAGGGCTGCAGGGACCTGCTGGGGCGCATCCCGAACAGCGCCTGCTGGGCTCACACGGACACGAGACCGGGAGCCCTGCAGGGATGTAACCCGACACACTCGCATCTGGCTGGCACGCTAACAAGGCACGCTTTCATCCCCGCGGGCACGGCTGGAATCGCTGCCGCCTGTTTTGAACATTTTCAATTACTCGCAAAGCTGAGGGGGCTGCAAGGCAGGAGCCAGCCCCTGCTCCGCACACGGAGCCTGCGCCCAGCCATTGTCCCCGGACAATGAACGTCCCCGAGCCAAGCGGCCTCCCCGGCTCCCGGCGCGGCAGAAACCCAGCATCCTTCGGCGAGGGACTCGGGGAACAGCCGGGATGAGGGGACTCAGTGCGCTGGGATTTGCAGAGGCCAGCAGGAGCAGCTGTTACCTTTATCTGGGGACAATCCCCCTGGAGTTTTGGATTTGTGCCTGTGAGGCAGATTCAGGCCACTGAGCTGAGAACTCGCTTCATGCCATTCTGTCTCCCAGTTTGTTTTATCATACTCTCGGGAGAGCAGCCAGGGCTGGTGGGAGAGCAAAACACACAAATAGGACATTTCCTTACAAGAGGGAAAAAATTCAGTTGTCACTCCAAATAGACTGGCATTTGCTGGTATCTGTTACTGTAACAAGTGGACGGTTTGAGCAATGATCTCTCCAAACTACGAAACAGCTGGTAGGATGAAAAAAGCTCCCAGACCACTTGATGTAGGAGATGTATGCCCTCTAAAGGAATCCATTTCTGCACAATAAAAGCACTCCACCAAAGCAGGAGATGGCAGGAGCTGTCCTAAACCAGAGCAGCACACTCTGGCTCACACCTATTGCTGCAGGGGAACCACTACAGTCCTGCACCAAACTGAGCTGCTGGGCACCAAGGCTGGACAGCAGCTGCTCCACAGCCAACCTGTAAAAGTGAAATTCTGGAATCACCAGAATTCACTTAAGAAAGTTAAGCTGCACCAGAGCAGCCGTGTTAGCCAGCATTTTCCTACACAAACCCATGCTCCACCCCCAGCCACATGAAAGTGCAAGCGAATGTTTAAATACGCAGGCATATGTGATACTGAGATCACACAAAGCATCAGTTACTGATGAAGGAAATGGCTGATGCAAAAAAACCCAAACCCACAGCACTCGCCGCTAGAAATGGTGTGATATAAGCTGCCTCATCCCATTGATTTTAAGGCAAGTAATTCTCTCTTTCAGCAAGGACTGACCTGTGATACTTCACAGGAATGCGCTTCCCAAAGTGGATGAGCATTTGCACAATCAATAAAATGCACACGTTCAATATCTCCCCAAAAGAGGGTCAATAACTGAAACAGGCATTAAGATAAAGTCATTCCCACAACAACATTGAAAGGATTAAAACGTTATTCCTCTTATCCCTGCATTCTTCTCCTTCTCACATCACAGCAAGCAACTAACCTTCAGAGACCAAAGCAGAAATAAATAAAGAAGCCAAGACCAAAGATCAACCAAGATTTTGACTTTGCAAATGCACAGTATTGACAGCACTGCTCTTGAGCACATACCCAGGAGCTGGGAGGGTTTATATCCAGCCACTACAGAAACCCTCTCTGAACATTACACTCTAAGCTCTGCAGAGAGCAGGAATGAAGGACCTTTACTAAAATGAGAAGCTAGCAGTTAGGACTATTAGTAAACAGAAATTTAGGACTCTTACTAAATACAAAACCATAATAAAATGTCACAGCAAGTTAATTAACAACATCCATTTCTTTTGACCACAATTTATGTTTTCACACAGTTCCTAAAACTGAGACAGATTTTCCTCCAACACCTCAATATTTCCATTGAAACTGTTGTGAAATGCCACTACACTTTTTTCTTTTTTCTTTTTTTTTTTTCCCAGAAATAGGAAACCCTAATGAATCAAAATGGGGATCTTTTGGCTCTTTTGGCACACTGTAACACTGAACAAGATGTCAGGGTTCGCCAGCAGGAACACAGTACGGTGTCCTTGTTCAGATGCTAAACCTACAAATGGAACACTTCTAGATTAATATTGATATGTCCCACACTCAGAGTGCTGCATCTTGTGTTATTAATGAATAATGTGTCCCACACTATTTCACCTAAAACATCATTTAGGTGTTGCAAATTGCTTGTCTCTTTTTAGGCCAAAACTTGCCTCTGTTTCACACTGATTTGCAGGATATGGAAACCACAGGACATGTTTGAGAGATAAGACAGAACAAATTGTAAGTATTTATCAGAAACCCCACATTATCTACTCCTGTAGCCACTGCCTTTTTTCTTCATAGTTGTTATTATTTGCTCATATATAATGTAAAGCTAAATAGCCCCCTTTTCTACCAGGCTTGTATCTTTCCTTGGCACATTTAACATGGCAAAGAACAGCATGAGCTGGTCACAAGTGTGTGGAAGAATTAACTACTTTAAAGCAGGTTTTCAATGGAGAGCCCTGGCCCATTCATAAATGCAGTTCTAATTATTCTGCTACAAAAGATGCTTTCCACTGACATCCCTACCTACGTGTTGCCAGAGGGGCTCACACTGCAGCTCATGCTATGAAATGACTGGACAGGGTTGTCTCAGGTGTGTCTTGCAGCACAACATACAGAAAACCTATCTTTTCTCATGATTTTCTGAAGATAACATACATAAACCACACATACAAACATGCAACAATACCTTTGTCAAGACAGCCCTTCAGTAACTTTGTTAGAAATACACATTAAACACTCCTATCAAATGACCACCCTATCAAACCCCCTCATCTTTAACTCATCTAACCCAGCGTGGCCATGGCAAATTACTCACGAGCACATCTTAAAGTCATGTTACAAACCCCCAGCATGAGGCAGTTCGCATTGGATCTTCCAAACTTAATTCTGAGCCACAAGACAAACACTTTCAACATAATTATCACTACCATATGGGCAGCTCTGCTATTGTGCTGGTTCCAATTAGGATTGTATATGTTACACATGTTGAAAGAGTTTGCAAATATGTTTTGTGGTTGACAGTTAAGCTCAGTATTTAAAGTAATGTGAACTTTTGTATGTTTTCATTGCATTTGCTGTAACAAATACACCATGTGCATAATAAACATACATATGTGCACATATACGTGCATACACACTATTTTGTTTTAGCAAAATAAACATAAAACAGGTGTCAGAAATGTTAAAACTCATAACTGGAATAAACACATTCACCAAAAATTTAAATCCAGTGCAGTCCTACTTAGCTATTGGCTTCTACACACAGGATCCAGAAGTATTTCCACTTTCTTACTAACATGCTTTATTCACTGGATATTGGTATTTACATCTGTAATCTTGCATATGCTACTCAAAATTTAGAATTAATGTCTCCAAGAAGCTATCTGTGTATCTATTTATGGAGACGTAGTTTCTGCCACCAAAGGAATGGTATAAGCAATTCAAAGATAGAAAATAAAATCTGAGTTAAAATCTTAGAATGGTACAGCACAAAAGCCAATGGAGTAGAGGTGTAGAAAGACAAAGTATCAAAAGCATACAGGTAAAGAACAAAAATCAATCCTTTACAAGTACAAAGCCTGGGGCAATTAATTTAATTCTAAAACCTTATACAAATATGCCAGGCATGCATCTGCTGTCTGTGAATTGCAAGCAGGGCTTTGGAACTCTGCTTTCCCAATCATTATTTTATTAGACGTGTGTACCTCTCCCTTTTGATTTGTGAGAGCCTTACAAGATGTAACAGCAGTACACAGACACATTTAATTGCTAATGATACTGTGCTCTGTTTCAAGTTTCAGCATTAGCATCTCAAGGTAGAAGAGCATTACAACCCTTTCAAAGCTTTAAAACCCACTTTTCATGTAAACACATTACAGCCTGAGCTTCCCTTTTGAGTCTTTTGTCTTGCTCTCACCCTTCAGTTCAAAGACGTAAAATAACAAGATATCTCAATATGAGATAACTCCTGATACTGCTTTAAAGCAAGAGGACAGCAAAGCACCAGTCTCTATCAATAACACACAGGCATCTCTGAACACCACCTGCCTGCACAGGGGTGAGACACCACAATTTTCACTTATTCAAAGAGACTCTTAAAGGCTCAGTACACTTAAAAATGGATGGAATCAGTTGTGTTAATTCTCCTTGTCCAGAGCAGGCTGCAGAAGGCAGGTGTGGGAGCTTTACATCATCTCTGCCCAGACAGACTCCATTGTCCTGCCGGGGATGGGACGGAGCACAGGGCAGGGCAGCCCCTGACACACCTGGCCCACAGGCATTCTCCTTTCCTCAGAACAGAGCTGAGTGCCCACAGTGCTTCTAACAGAGATACCATTCAAAGCCAGCAGGATGCTAGCTGGAGTCCAGCTAGCACAGCATGGATGCACTGCAAGGAAACCACGACACTCCCAGAAGCAGAATTGTGTTCTTGATGTAGTAGAATTAAGTACTGATGCACGCTTGAATGCACCGATTTAATCCTACCAGTCTACCTGGAGGTCCTGCCTCCACCATTCCAACAGGCTGAAATAAAAAGCTCAGCCTAACACATTAACTGTCAATCTCAGGTTTTCAGTTCACATACCCAATCATATTTAATGCAAGTTATTCTGATTTGGCATTATAAAATTATTTGCAACTACATTTGACTGATGAGGAGTAAGATAGAGGAGAGGAGCGTGAAGGTCTTCCATGGTAAGACACACTGCAGTGTAAGCTTATTCCTTATTAGACAGCAGAGAATCAACCAGGAGGGGAAAGTCTGTAGGAAGCCATGCTGTGCTGGATGTGTGTCAGGACGCTGCTCCTCATCAGTTAAGGGGAAATGAGGGAGAAAGATGAGAAACAGCTATTCTTTAGCTGTAGGAGTTACATGTTTACTAAAGAGACACCTGCCCTTCACCAGAGTTAGGGCAATTCTCTAAATGCATGCTAAACGAGAGAAAAACATTCATTTCCATCCCTCACTACACTCCACAGAATTAGTTACTCCACTGGAAAAGACACATAATATTTAACCTTCAGGTTAACCCATATTTATAATGAAGATGTTATAATTAGTCATCTCTACCACTCCCATCTAGCTATATTGAAATATTTCTACACTTCTTAGTCCATTAAAATATAATTATGGCTGAATAATACATCAGTACGGCTGATCACAGGCAAAACAGAGTTTGTCAGTTTTGTGCTCCTAATTTGCTACAGCAGTGTAACAGCAGCCAAACCTGTCGTATTTCATAGGACCCAATGGAACTGTAGTTCCCCATTTCATCTGCTCTGACGGCTGGTGTTTGAGGTGATGACAAGGAGGAGCCACCGCTGCCTTTGTAAGCTTCACTCATGCACAGTAACTCCCAAGGATGATTGTGAAGATGCTTAACAGGATCACATGCCCTCTGCAAATTTCCTTGCACTTCAGCAAATAGGTTTTAATAAGGAGAGTGTTCACGAGCTTCAGAGGAGGAGCAGGGGGACCCCAACAACTTCCTGGGCTCTGTCTGCTCCCCAGGACTTCCCTGCCCCTTGATTTTTGTCATTTCCTGGCAGAGGCCCCATAGGGTACAGAGCCAGGCTGTCACTCACAACAGACCACAAAGACCTTCCAACACCAAACCCTTCCTTCTTTTCCACAACCACGAAAGCAATTAAAGCATTGACATTCACACTTTCATTCTGGCCCCCTCCGCTGACTGCCCAAAGGAAGCAGGGGGCAAGTGACACCTATAGAAGTGTAATTTCTGTTTCTCGAAGAAAGGTTTCTATCCCTACCTTAAAAGTTTTGACAAACTTAGTGTCAACTAAAGTTTTATTGGATATGGGAGAAGGATTCATCACTCACTGTGACTCAGTTACAACCAAACTAGAAGAGCCAACAGAAAAAGGGAGGGAGGCAGTACACAGGTCTGCTTTTCTCACAGACTTTCTATTTTCAAATATAGCCACAGATGGTTTCGGTTGGAAGTGACCTTACAAATAATTTAGTTCCAGCCCCTCTGCCATGGGCAGGGACAGCTTCCACCAGACCAAACAGCAACACAGAGCATGCTTGACTCTCAACAAGTCACACCATCAGCCTCTTGCCTCTCAGCAGAATACACTTTTGCTTCCAGTCCTGCCATCAGACCTGTGTGAAGGTTTTGAAACTTTTCAGACTCTCACTGGAGTCAAACAGCTGCTCTGCACAAGCAAAGCCAATAAATGCCACTTTTGGTAAGATAAAAGAACAAACCCTGGAACTCTGGTTGGAACTCTTGATTCCCTGTCAGCTGATTCCGTGGCTGCCTTTGTTATCTGTCTGCCTTTTCTTCTTGCTTGTTCAAGTGGCAGGAGGAAGTCAGCGGTGACCAGTTAATGTCTGATCAAAACTGGAATCTGCTATACTTGTTAACTACAAAACCAGAACATACCCCAAACCTTTCCCCCTAAACATACTTTTTTGCCAAGAGCAATAAGTCACAGAATCCCAGAACGGTTTGGGTCGGAAGGGCCCTTGAAACCCATCCAGTGCCACCCCTCCTTGGCAGGGACACCTTCCACTGTCCCAGGCTGCTCCAAGCCCTGTCCAACCTGGCCTTGGACACTGCCAGGGATCCAGGGGCAGCCCCAGCTCCACTCTCACAGGGAACATTCCTTCCTAATATCTAATGTAAATCTCTTATCTTTTAGTTTAAAACAATTGTCCCTTTCCTATCATTATCTGCCCACGTAAAAAAAATCCCTCTTTTTTATGAGCTCCCTTTAGGCGCTGTAAGGGGGTCTAAGGTCTCCCTAGAGCCTCCTCTTCTTTAGGCTGAACATCCCAGCCTTCCAATCCTGCGTCCAGAGCAGAGGAAGAAAATAAAAAAGGAAAGAAACGGAAAACAGAGGAAGGAAGGGAGGCCTGGCGGCACAGCTCGCTGCCGCAGTTCCCCGGCGCGGCCCGCAGGGGGAGCCCCAGCGCCGCCCAGGAGCCGCCGAGCCCGGCCCGCGCGGGCTCCGAGCGGCCCCGCGCCCGGAGAGGGAAACGGCCGCGCTGGGAACGGCCCAGGACACCGGCACGGAGAGGGGCATGGCGGGCAGAAATCCTTCCCTGGGGTGGGGGAGGCCCTGGCACAGGGTGCCCAGAGAAGCTGTGGCTGCTGCTCGATCCCCAAGGCCAAGCTGGACAGGGCTTGGAGCAACCTGGGAGAGTGGGAGTTGTCCCTGCCCAGGGCAGGGGGTGGCACTGGATGGGTTTTAAAGTCACTTCGAACCCAAACCATTCTGGGATTCAACCAGTCTATGCACAATATATTTCTGTTAAATAAGGAGAAGAGAGCGGGAAAGAGAACCAAGTTACACGGAGGGCCATGAAAATGGTGAAAGGTCTGGAAGGGCTACACAAGGAGCGACTGAGAGCACTTGGTCTGTTCAGCCTGGAGGAGACCAAGGGAAGGGAGACCTCCCTGGGGTCTGGAGCTTCTCCTGAGGAACAGCTCCCATCTCTGCTCTGTCTGACAGGGACAGGACCCAGGGAACGGCTGGAGCTGTGTCAGGGAGGTTTAGGCTGGATTTTAGGGAAAGTTTCTTCCCCCAGAGGGTGCTGGGCACTGTCCAGGCTCCCCAGGGAATGGGCACAGCCCTGAGGCTGCCAGAGCTCCAAGAGCTCCCAGAGATACCCAGGGGGGATTGCTGGGGTGTCTGTGCAAGGCAGGAGTGGGACTCAGTGATTCCTGCAGGTCCCTTCCAGCTGAGGATATTCTGTGAGCAGGAAAACCAAAGCATGGGGGAGGAGTCTTTTCCCTGCCTTCTGCTTTCAGCTACAGAAGTCACTACAGAATGTTTCGGTGATCTCATGGTGGTGCAGAAAGCTGGCTGCCAAGGGCCCCAAGTGCCCCAGCACAGTTACTGGTGGAAACACATCCTCCTCCCTGCCCCGCAAGCCCATGGACACCCTGGAAAAATTCTTTCATAAGCACAAACATGCTTTATGTTGATGTAAAAAAGCAATCAACAATAGTCACAAGAGTTATCATGTCTTGCCTGAAAATAAAAATTACATTCTTTCAATCGTAGGTAAAAGGGCTCTTTTATCTATTTTATAGATATATAAATATATATATTATTTACATCCTATTTATTTGCTTTTTATCTCTTTCTGACCTAAACCCATTCCTTTTAGCACAAAACTTCAATTAGGACAATAAAAAATAAGAGGGAAGTCAAAGGAGTACTCAAAAGTTGAATATCCAAATCACTGAAGTAAATCAAACATCAAAAATATTGTAAATAATCAGAATTGTGTAATGTATTGGATAGACAGAAATGTTAAAGGGCTGACTGCCCCCAGTCCCCACATGTGCAAACACAACTCTCATCTGCTATCAGCAAAATCTTCCCAAGTACTTTAACAACCACTCCTTCTTCCTAAAAAGCCTTTCTGGATTGAAAATTTTAAAAAGGGTCTTCATTTTGCCTAACAGGCTGTTCAAGTCCCAGTTCAAGGGTGAAAAGAAGGACAGGAAGAAAATTGCCTTTCCTCTCCAATCCAAGTCAAACATGTGAAATGTATTCAAAACAGCTTTTTGCTGCAGCTCCCAGGCTGGCACTGCCCTGTGCATTGCACGGCCACCAGAGTGTCTGCAGGAGTTCCTGTCCCACTGTGCTCCCTGCACAGACCAACATCAGCTCCACGGGCTGGCACAGCCCCCAGCTCCCCAGAGCTGTGTCACAGAGCCCCTTCCAGTGTCCCTTCTCCAGGCTGGCACAGCCCTCAGCTCCCCAGAGCTGTGTCACAGAGCCCCTTCCAGTGTCCCTTCTCCGGCAGCACCCCCACGCTGTGCTCAGGGTGCTCCAGCCATGGCACAGGGCAAGGAGATGAAGGAGAGCTGTGAGAGATATCCGTGGATCTCCTGTTTTCTTTGTTTCAGGAGAACCTTTTTGTTTCGTTGTGCTTGGCTCCGAGTCGCTGGTTTTATCTTGCATTTCACACTTAAGGAAACCCAGCCAGGCCTGCCAAATACTACAAGGTTTTCTGTCAAAGCTTGGACAAGCTGAAAAGTTTTACATTCTTTTAACCGTAAACCTTAAAGCAACTCAGACTTTTATTTTACTCGCAGCTCAGGTTTGAGTGTTCCATGACATTTGGCCAATCTGGCTTGAGTTTTCTGTTTGAGGTTTCATTACGAACTCCTAACTCCAGAACAGAGTAATTAATACTTTTATTAATAGTGTCTGTAGTAAAAGATTATAGGACTTGGAAGAATGACTCTGAGTGCAATTTGCTGCCCAGCAAGACTACATGCAGTCCAAAAAGGAGATCAGTCCTCTAATTCAACTTCCAAAGCTGTGTGCTAACAAAAAAGCAAAGCCGTTTGGAGACCCAGCTGCAGGACCATTCCCTCAGCCGGCCTCAGGAGTGCTTGCTCTCCATGTCACAGTAACAGCCCCAGAGCAGACCCCAAGGAACTGCAGTGCACGGCAGTTTCTGTTCCCAGAAATGAATCGCTCAGTGTGACACAACACTTTGGGCTGGAGGGGCTCTGGGGGTGACCTCATCCAAGCCCCACTCCAAGCACGGCTCATTCCAGAGAGATCCGGCTGCTCAGGGGAGAGCTGGATGGTCCAAGGACACAGATCCCACAGCCTCTGGATTGAAGAGACGTGCCTGCCTCCCTCCCTGGCAGATCTGAGCAGAGCACTGCTGGGTTCTCACCTCCTCAGCTTCGTGTGGCCCGTGCTCCTCAACGCTGGCACTGCACTGAGAGCCTGCGTGGAACCACAGTGGGGGGACAGACCACACCCAGCTGAGTGCAGATGCCAAATCTGGAATTTCTGCTGTCCATTTTCCCTATTTTCTAGTCTGCCCCAAAATATGCTGATGCTTTAGAGCCTGAAGATGAAATAGGAGCAGTAAGCAGTGGCACCCTGCAGGCTGGGCAGCGCTGAGTGCAGCAGCACTTCTGAAGGAGGAGCTGCCAACGCTCTGCCAGGTGGGTTTGGACTGGGGCAGCCGCTCAGCTGGGGTCGGTGGGACTGGTAGCGTGAGGAACTGTTACACAGGCTGGTTATGAAGCTCAATGTTTTCATTAACATAAACGAGCAGAAGTTAGGTTAATAATCTGAACACACTGACAGATGTTCAACAAACACTTGGCATTGCTGCAGCCAGAACAAGAAAGAATTCAGTGTTATCTTGGAACAGCCTGCAGAACAACACAAAGCAGCAAAGCTCTGGTACCATCTTAGACACATGGACACACAGAAAAGCCAGGCTCTCTCCTAGCACAGACCCAAGAGGCACCAACCAAGAGGATACAACTCAGCCCTGGGTGCACACCTCAAAATTTTGCAACTTGTAGAAGAACAGATTTTACTTCCAATGCAAGTAAACAACACTACAATGGGGGCAAGGGGCAGGCTGATCTTGCAGGAAAGTCTCCATTGATTCACATTAAATTAAGACATCTCCTGAGTTTTGTCTTAAAATCAAGTTCTCTTCAAGTTCAATCCAAGGCAAGTTCTAAACAAAACAAAACAAAGGGTTCTTACTCCCCTCAAAATGTCCTTATTGTGCAGAGGCAAAAAATTAGTAAAAATTATTAATTTGGGGGGAACAGTGACATGAATGCATTCTCATCAAAAAAAGAACTAAAACCCACAAAACTTTCATTCAAATAGTTAATAGAAAAGCCCAGGGAACACCATATGTGAGAAGTTCCATCAGATCAGGGAACTGGGCATGGCTGGACAGCACTGACCTCATTACTGATGATTCATGGATGGTTTGGGGTACCTGTGTTGGAAAGCTTCAGATGAATACACTGCTTTGGGTTTTTTTAATGTGTTAACACTATTCACAAGTGTAAGGGAAATAGAAGGATCTAAAGCTTGTAAATGAGCTACAATCTTGGAGGAGCTAAAGATTAGATCGACCTGTGTTGCATCACTTTACAAGTTAAATATTTTTCTTAAAGTGCTAATCCAATCCAAACAAGGGTTTGATTCTAAATTAAACAAACTCCACTTTTATTGGTATTAACAAAAATATGCAATGCTAATTTCAGCAGGCAAGCATTAACAAGAGCAGCTATGCAGGCTGTGTTCTCTCCAGGGCAAAGAAGGAAGGACATTAACTTCAATTTCCTTTTTTCCAAGCAAAATGCATTATCTTACAAAATCCACTGTGAGGTTATTAAAAAAACCCCGAAACAAACAACAAAACAAACCCCCAAATTTCCTACATACACACCCGTGTTTTGAAAGAGTCTTTTAAAAAACCCACTTTCATTGCATCTCCACTTCTGATTCAATTTGCTGTCAAAGGTCATGAGCTAAAATATACAGTTTACGCTAAAAGCAGGAAGCGGGGTAAGTAATTGAATAACATCAGGAAATGGAAGAATACTGCCATTTTCCTAATGGATATAGTACAAGGTTTACTCTCTCCAAATTTAATTCTAGGAGCTCCTGTAGTAAGGGCTTTATTTTTCTTCAGCTTGAATTTTAGCCTACAAGTTTTAAAGCAAAATCCTCGTGCAATCAAAAGAACAAAATACCACAGCAGCTTTATTTTCTAACAGACAAAGATGATCATTTCTGCAGGAAAGAGAAACCCCCCATCAACAGTGTCTGAAAACAGAGCTGGCATAGCAGGTTGGCTGCTTAATATACATGGGCTGGAAATAATTCTACTAAATCAGACTTCTGAATTATTCATGAAAAACAGATTTTCATGATTTAAATTAGAAAGACTTAAAATTACAACCCTTGCATTGCTATTGATAGGTAAGATCTCTTTCCCCTGAAGCGATGTTACAGTCTCATACAGCTCCACTCCTGGAAATGCTTTATGATCACTCTAAAATAGTACAGAAATCTCCTGACACTCACTCCTTCTGGAAACAACACACCCCCTGGTATGTGCTTTAGACCAGTAATAGCCCACCAGTAATGATTATATCAGAATATATCATTATGATAATGAATAAAGTTTGAAGGGATCGTTTTCAGTATTTATTGCATATTAAAGCACAGGTTTATTTAAAACATTGGAAGCACAAGCCTTAGTACTGCAAATAAACTCTTTCCATCATGGAAAACACTGCACTTCTTACAAGAACCATCAGACCACAAATGTGACTTCAGATCTTTCCAAAGCACTTTGTAATGATATAGAATCCAGCCTCCCTCCCTGTACTGTTACTGATTTATAAAGACAATGCCATTAATAAGCTGAAGGCTTGCATTGCTTCCTGGGAGCTGCTATCCAGTCATTCCACACAAATCCAGTGCTTTGCATTAGAAATTATTCATCACACAGGTACAGCCTTTCATCTGGGGATCTCCAAACTCCGCACAAATTCTCCAATTAAACCTATCCGCCTTGATTAGGAATTGTGGGCAAGTTCTCCCTGATGAGACACCACTTCCATGCAGGATGGACACAGGGCTGTGGGGCTGGGGCTTGCAGGGCTCACAGTGGGTCCTGTGCAGCTCCAGCTCCCTGTCCCTCACAGGGCTCACATCTGGGCACTGACTGAGCACGTGGCAGTTCCATGCAGAGGCTGCTCCAGGCTTTTCTGCACTCTAAGAGTATCTTTTGGAAATCCTCAGCCCGAGCTGCAGCTCAAACGTTAATGCCAACAGCACCTGAACTGAATTGAGTAAGAGCAGCTCGGGCTGGGCAAGGCCCAGAGCAGGAGCAGGGGAGCACCTGGGATAACCCAGCATCCAAAGGACTCGTTAGTAACAGCTTCTGTGGGCTAAGGCACAATCCCTGCTTCTTGAATCTTTTACTTTGGCACAGGAGATATGGAAACTCACTCCTTTTTCAGTTATCAGGATCAGTCCTCAGCACATCATTCTGTATCATCAGGAGAAGTGAAGACAACGAGTATCAAATCTTGCAAACTGAGAGCATCATGCCACCCAAATACAGCTTTTATTTGACAACACAACACTAAGTCATCAGTATCCTGTCATTTCCTTCTTCAGAACCAAAGCACAGAGCTCTTGTCTGGATATTAATTTATTTTCTTAAACATAGGAGCTATTTTCCTTCACCTAGCAAGCCCTATTGAGCAGGTTATATAATTAACATCAAAGCAATTTGAATGCTGTTTAACTTGCTAAAAGCTGGTAAACAAGCAGGAAGCAATAAGGTGCTTTACAGGAAAAGAACCATGTGTTGGGGGGAGGGGAGACAATAAAACATTAAACAGATTGATTAGTGATTTTAACAAAATTTCCATCTTTATTAACCCTCTGTGTGCTTTGGGCACTTCATTATTTCATTTATAAATTAGGAGACTTTTTTTGTTCAGAGAAAAACCTGTTCAGAAGGAAATGATAAGCATGGTTGGCAAAAATAAAAGTACCATGGAGAAATTTCACATGCCAAATACCTGCTGCCTCCAATGACTAGGATAAAATCCACCTCCTTTATGACTGAAATATTTTTTAATAACATATTTAGAAAAAGCCAACCTGAAATCTCAAGGAAAGATATCAAACCTCAGCTTCTAGTTCTACAGCCATTCTTAGATGTATTATTTTTATTGATTTAAGGACTTGAGCCTGGGGACAGGGTTAGCAGGGCAAGCTGGGTTAGACCTAACAGCATTTTATGAACAAGCTTGGGGGTTTCTCTCTTGTTTTTCTGTTCATGCATAAAGAGTTGCATGAGAGGGAACTCGATTCTTCTTTCTTAAGCCCACAGGTCCTTTACAACCATTTGTAACTCCACCACCTGGGAAGGGGCGCACAGGACATGGGAACTTTGAGGTCAGTGCTGTCTTTGCTGTCAGACTGGAATGGCCCATAGCTTTTTATATGACCTAAATCCACTTGTGCCTGCAAAGCAATGATGTTCCTGCTTCCTTCTCTGACGGCTTCTTGCAGGATCTCAGCAGGCTTTGGGTTGAAGGCTTAACTTCCTGCACTAGTTTACACCTCTGTCATGTTTTGTCAAACTTTACCTTAAATAGATCTGAGATGCCTCAGGATGTTCACACATGGACAGATCTAGAACGACTAACACTCTATTCCTGTGGCTTTGTTTTGCTGGACTGCAGAGAGCACAGTCTTCTGGTGTCTTCCACACCAGGAGGAATTGTGATTAAACTGCAATAGCAACTGTTCTTTAATTGGAGAAAGTGGAGATTTGCCTTTTCTTAAAGCAGGTCCCCACTGCTCACAGAGCCCAGCACGGAGGAAGGCAGACACCTCCTGCACCCTCCTGAGCAAGAGGGGCATTGCTACAAGTTTAGTTTCTTCAAGGAAGTCCACCCACAACACAGTGACTCTTTTCAATAGTCTTCAACAGCTGATCCAATACAGATGGATAAATCTGAAATTGATCTTACACTGACTATTAAAAAATGGGAAATTAGACACATCAGGAGTAGGTATTTTGTCACAGCCTGTACGGTGTTGCTGATATTAGAGACAAACTTCCAACAGCACTGGAAACACAAAACCACAGTAATTTTTGCAATCAATCTTCTATAAAATATTTGCATTCTTGTAGCAAATTTAATAAAAATTCTTAAGGGTAACTCATTTTTTCTCATAGAATCTCACTGTATTTTAGTATTGAGCAGTGAAAATTTTTGCAGGGAAAGGTCAGGAGGAAAGGAGAAGTTTGTTTTGTCTGCTTTAGGAATTGTGGCCTTACACAGTAATAGCCACACTGTTCTTCAACTGGCTCCACAACCGAGCCAAAAATCCACTGGAATTATCCAAGAGTACAGCAAGCTCACAGAAAACAATCATCTGTGGCACATTTTGCGAGTAACAGAGGAGGCCTTCCTAGTGCACAGAGCTCATTTACTGTTGATAAAGCATTAAACATAAAAAATGGAGGTCTTAGATTTAAAAGTTTGTTCCATTTCAGTGTGTTTGGACACAAATTAAGATGTCTTGATTTTATAAAATTGCAACATTATGACTTTTGAAACTCCACAAAGCAGAGAACAACTTTCTCCAGGTTGAGGAAGATTATCAGTAATTCTCCTAAGATGTATGCCTAGGTCATTTTTTGCCAAAATGAAATAAATAGCAGAAAGTTTAGAAGTGCACCCTGTTTTTCCCAGCAATGCCATGCCTCTTCTGGGGACACAGGCAGCATCTGGGGCTGGCCAGAGCCAGCCAGGCTAAATCCAGGGAAAGTTCAAAAACTCCACCACAGCCCCCAAAGCACTGCAAACCATGAAAGCAATTGTGTGAGCTCCATCCTGGAATTTCACAGGGATTTACTGCACACTGCCATTCCCCTGCCCTTGACTTCCCCCTTGTGCTAAATCTCAGCCCCAAAGGCAGCTGTTCAGTCCCAGCCTCCTCCACATCCCAGAGACTGCAATGAGCCAGCTGTAAAAGCAGGAGTGCTGTCTTTAGTCCACTAAAAGACAGAGAACCAGCCCCCTTAGCCAGCTCAAGGCACTGCTGCTTCCCTTGGGAAGGCCGAACGGGGGAGCCTTCCACACCCCTTGGGAAGGGAACACTTCCTTTCACTGCTGTTCACTGACACTTTGAAAGTGTCCTTCCACATTTCTCAAAGCCATGGCCCAGGTCTGTGCCCCTGAATCCAAGGAGGTACAGCACTCAGGAGTTGGACGCAGGGGTACAAAAGCCTAAGCAAGGGTTTAAGCATCCATGGGAGGCTGACAGGCTCCTGAGGCTGCTCTGCTGCTCCTGAGGCTCCTCCCAGGGCCCAGCACTGCTACTGGGGCACCACGGCTTCGCTGTGCCCCTGCAGCACCCCCTGCTCCTGCCACCAGCCCTGCAGCACAGCCATGCTGCAAACCCACCCTGCACTGCTGGGAGTCACAGCCACAGCCAAATCCATCACTCCCATGCCTCCTGCCTGCTGAAAACTGAGTTTGTGGAGGAGAAAACAAGAATCAAGTAACAACTTCTACAATCTAAGTTTTCATAACAAATGTGAGGATGAACTTCTGTGCTTACAATTAATCTGCAGGCAAACCCATAGGCTAGAAGTCTTGGCCTAAATTTATTTCTAGAATACAAAAAATATTTTAAAAAGTTCTGGATGACTTCCTTTTTAAATTAAAAATGGTCACTTTATTATGCTGTCTTATAATACTTAAGCTAGCATTTAATTTATCTCCAGGCAGACTCGGTCAAAATTAATTTTTTGTTTAATTCCTTACTAGTAACACGCATGGAAACTTTTAAGACAGCAATTGATTGCATTAAACACTTAAAATATGGTTCACTTCCTGGCACATTTAACAATCATTTAAGTTTTCAATTAAAGTAGGGTGCCAACATTAAAAGAAAAAGATAATCCTGGGAGACAATAGCTGCTCTGCGCACAAGACATTTTTTATTTTTTACTAAAATTCTCAAGTTATCTAATTGATTAATATAATTAGGTTAGCCCAAAAGTGACTGTTTCTAATCTCCTTTTTTTCAATTGGAATTTGCTGGGATTTTGTGTCACATTGGGTGGGTGGTGTACCCAGGGGCACTTCCTCTGCCTCAGCATTACCTGGTCAGGTAACAGCGTGGTGACAAGTCTGCAGCTCTGTCTCAGAGCAAACTGGAGCCAAAAGATGAAGTGAGATGCAGCAGGGCAGAGCAGAGAGAGCAGCAATATTTGCATTAGAAATAAAAACATGCCAACATTGCTCATTTTCTTGCAAGCCTGATCACACTCAACACAACCGCAACGGCAGGCACAGGCACGGGAGGCAAAGAAACCCTTCCTGTGCCACAGCCCAGGGGTGATCAGCTCACACCATCAGCTCCAGAGAAATGGGGGAGATCTTCATATGCCACTGCTTATTCCTGTGCCCAGATGTGACCTGAGCTCCTCCTTGGCTGTACAAGCTCCACCAGCCAGAAGTATCACGACAATCACAGTCACCATGTCAGGTGTTAATGGCCATTCTGAGTCCTGGTCAAAGGACAATCCACACTGCCCAACAGCTGATATTTCATCCAGAGTGCCCAAACACCAGCCTCTAACTGAGTTTTAAGCTTGTGCTGTTCTGTGTTTGCACTGTGTGTCTGCACTGGTGCTGGAGCTGCTCATGCACAGGAGACTCTGAGCTGGGCAGTGCACACAGCAGCACAGACAGGATCCAACCATCACACCAAGTACAGTGCTTCTGAGGCTGAGATACAGGCATTTGCTGCTTCAGCATCAATAAACAATATCTGGGCAGAGTTCCTCCTACCTTTGGGCACATACACGCATTCACAGGACAGCAGAATGACAAAAACAAGGCCCTTTTCTTCCACCCTCACCAGCTCTGCAAGGAAAGCTCTCTATGGAGAAGCCATTTTGAGTCCCTGGGACTTCCCAAAATGTATTTTTAAGTCTTCTAGCAAGGATAACATCCTTAGTAATCAATTTGACTCATGATTACTATTTCAAACACGGTTCATACCCAGACAAAAAAAAGCACACTTACATGGCAATGTATACAGAACAATAAGATTGCCAGATGGTATAATACTGAGCAGAATTAATTTCACACATGATGTTTTCAAGGTGTTAAAATATGTCACAGCTTCTGCTAATAAAACATCTTCCTCTTCCCTCCTTCTTTTAAGAAAAAGCTCCATTCCCACCAGCCTGTATTTTACATTATATGTGTTTCCATCCTGATAAGGGCAGCTGATTGCTTGCAAACCTAATTACAGTCAAATGAAAGTCTTTCAGAACCATCATTAGCAATTAGGACCTGCTGGATTTGCAGTGTATCATTTAGAGAGGTATAATTCAATAGCTTATTGAAAAATTGCAGGTGAAACTGGTGATTATGAGGGGGGACGCCTGTGACACGTCACTGCGGGCAAGCATTCTGTGGAGTGGCAGCTCCCCAAGCACTGATCAGTCACCGCAGGGGTTTGTTCTGGCTGAGCACAGCCCTGCCCCGGCCCAAAGCAGCGTCCAGGGACCAGCTCTGCACTCCCCGAGCCTGGCTTTGTGTGTGCTCTCCTGGAATCCAAAGTGCCCATTCAGGAGCTCGGGAAGCCATGGGGGATGTGCAGTGCGGAACAACAGGCACACGAAGCCACGCACATCATTTTTCAGTACTTTCTGCAGAGAACAACAGTCTTTTCTGTGCCCATTGAGCTCAATTATATATTATCAGGGCCCAGAAGTTGTTTGGATGCTTTCGAGCAGCTGGGTGCCTTCACAGATGACGCACTGGATACGGTGACTGCGGGTTAAGTGCAGCTGGAGATTTCTGTGGCCTCTGATCAGAGGCAAGCAGCAGTCGAGAATCACAAAATGCTTGTAATTCAAGCACTGCTTGTCACCCACAGCGGTTTCCAAATGGGAAACGAGAAGGGGACTGAATGGCAGCCCAGCTTTCAGCACATGCTCCCACAGACAGGAATCCACACACTGTGCATGTGTGAAAATAAAATGTGGGTCCCTGCCAAGGGTGAAATTACCAACTGGCCAGCACAAAGCATCTCCACAGCACATGGTGGACTGGATAAACTGAGCTGGACATTAGCAGAGACAGAGGATATTCACTCACAAAACCTGCTCCCTCTCTAGGCATCCCTCTAAATTTGTATGCCATGTGTAGCATTTACCCCTCAGAAACCCCACACAGCCCAGCCTACACCTCTGCAAAGCCTCACCTCTTCATCCCTTCCCCACAGATCTCTTTCCCCTTTTCTATCCTACAGAGGTTTCTCAAAGCCCAGATCTACCCATCCTCTTTATCACATGAGCATCTTCTCCCACTGTATTTCTACACCCACTCATGCTGTGATGTAACATCAAACCCCAGTTACCCAGACAGGTCCCCTTCTATTCTTTCAGAGCTGTAATCCAATTTTTTTTTCATTATTTCATGGGTTATTTTTCAAATTAAATGTTGCTTGATATGCTAGATTAATAACCAATGTTTTGAGTGACATGATACCAACCCAGTTTTGTTAAACTAGTGGCCCCTGCAAGTTCTGCTGCTGGTGACACTTGCTGTAGGTGCTTTCAGACTTTTGGTAGTACTGGCATAGAATCAAACCACGCTGTGTAGGCTCCAGCACAAACAGCAAATCCACTCATTTCAAGGCGCTGCACCAGCAGTTTGAATCTGAAAAAACCCTAAACCAAGCAGCTTCTCCCATTTCCATGCAGAATGGGAACATTATCTCCCTTTCCATCGATGTGTGGCCGTATCTCTGCTGACCTGATCCTGGCTGGTACTACTCCCAAGGCATGTCCCACATTCTACCAGTCAGTACTGATGTTTCCTGTCACTTCATACAAAGCCAGACCTCCAGCAATGTAAAACCAGCCCCAAAATCCCACACACAGTTTCCAATCCCCTGTTGCCCTGAACGAGGTAGTTTCATAGCCCGGGTTCCTTCCTGATCTTCAGAAGTTTTGCAGTCACTGAAATCCACCGGCTGCCAGTAAAGGAATCCCAGATCCCAGCAGCTATGTTCAAGGAGGTTCAAGCCTTTATCACTCACTCCGGGTGATGCGTGCTGTAGGCAGGATTGCCAGGGTGTCTGATCTCACACTGCACAAATATATCTCCATTATTTTCCTTGCACACAGCTACAGTAGGGAGTCCAATAAATGAAACAGTTCTCCGTGGCTGTGTATCATACTTGGAGCTGCTACAGCTCGCCCAGAGCCCACCCACAATTTCATTTTCAATTAGCAGCTCTTAGAAAAGTAGTAATGAAAGCAGTTGCTAAAGAGCACTCAGATGTCATTGAGAGCCTGCAAACCCAAACTGTAAATAGCACATTGTAAATCGCTTGTCAGCACAGTCAGCTCTCCCCGGGATCACAGTGCCGGTGACAATGCAGCCCATCTGCTCCGCTCCCCGCCCGCCCGGTGCCTCGCAGCCCGGGGAGCTGCCACCCCCACCCGCCGGCTGCGGGCAGGGCTGAGGGCCCGCACGGGGCTGAGGGCCCGCACGGGGCTGAGGGCCCGCACAGCCCCCCCGGCTGCAGCACAGCCTCAGCCACTCGGGCATTTCACCCTCTGCACCACAGCCTTGTGTGCTCAGGCCCACGAGCACCTCCGCAGCAGGGAATCACAGAACCGCAGAGTCACAGAATCACGAGGTTGGAAGAGACCTTCAAGATCATCGAGTCCAACCCGTGCCCAGCTCCTCAACTAAACCCTGGCATCCAGTCTTTTTTCAAACACATCCAGGGACGGTGATGCCATCACCTCCTCGGGCAGCCATTCTAGAACTTTATCACCCTTTCCATGAAGAACTTCTTCCTAATATCCAGCCTTGGTGCAGCTCGAGACTGTGTCCCCTCGTTGTGTCAGTTCCTGGAGACAGAGCCCAAGCCCAGCTGAGCGCAGCCACCCTGCAGGGAGTTTGGAGAGAGTGATGAGGTCACCCCTGAGTCTCCTTTTCTCCAGGCTGAACAGCCCCAGCTCCCCTCAGTGGTTCCTCACAGGGTTTGTGTTCCCAGCCCCTCTCCAGCCTCGTTGCCTCTGGATGTGCTCAAGGCTCTCAAGGTCCTTCCCAAACTGAGGGGCCAGAACTGGGCACAGCACTCAAGGTGTGGCCTCACCAGTGCTGAGTACAGGAGAACAATCACCTCCCTGCTCCTGCTGGCCACTCTGTTTCTGAACAAGTGTGCTGGCATTAAATCCACACAGGGAACCACATGGTGCTCTCAAGTGACCATGGCAGGGGACAACAGTGGTAGTAGACAACAACAGCAGGGGAGAACACTGGCTTTCCCAGTCAGCCACCCAAAGGCAGTCTCAAATTTAAGCTGCATAGATTCAGGGTGAGACTGCCAAGGGGATTGTGGACTTAATTCTGAGAAGGAACAGCTTCAACACTCCCCTCCCTCCCCTTTAATTGATTCATGTAATGGCCTACGAGGTGAAAGACAATGGTTTATAACACTTGTAGCTGGGGACTGCCAGAGTCAGCAGTGTATCTTCTGCTGCTGTTCTTCCCATTTTTCCTTTATCTCATTGCAATTTACCTCCTAATTCATTTCTCCATCATGAGTTTTCTTCCCTCTATTTATCATCTGCCTACTATTTATTACCATTTGTCTCCTTCCCTGCACTCCTGCAGTATGTGGGATTGGGATTTGATATTCTGGAGGCATCTGTGGAATCAGGTGGTGAAAGCAGAGCCCAGCAGCCGCTGGCTCTCCTGCACACATGAGCCAGCCAAGCCATACACACACCCTGCTGGTTTAGAAGCATATCCAGAGATGATCCTCTTCCACAAGAAAATGCAAGAACCTCCCACCAGATGAAGAAAAACAATGGAAGAAATGGTGGAGGTAGCAAAAGTCAATGTCTTCAGCTCTTTTCAAATCACATACCCACTGAACAAAGAGAAATGATCCTTCCTCCTCATTATCAAAATACTTTCAACCCTGCTTCTTGCCCTGAAAGCTCATTGTTTCCTGGTATGCCCCACTCTGCTCAGACCTCGAGGAATAAAATCTCATTAAAACCCATTTAAAAATGTTTGCCACCCTTTTACTAGCTTAAAAATGTTCACTTAAAGATTTCCAAATGATTTTTGCAGAAAGCACATAAAAACATGCCATCACCAATTAACGTAAAGGAAATTAAATTTAAGACGCTGGAGAAATATTCTGATGAGTCTTGTGTTTGCTTAACGCCAACTAAAATTTCCTTGAGGCATTTAATAAGTACATTTATAAAAGCTCACAAAGCAGAGTTCAAAAGTCTTCTCACTAGTAAAATATGAGCCTTAATTAACCTACAGTTTCACATTTTCTGGATTTCAATAAACCTGTAGGCATTTCAGCAGAGCTGGATAAATACCTGCATGAATACTGCAAGGATTTTCTCTGAAAACTAATTAGCAGTGCTTTCAATAGCTGACTTCAACTAAATCTGTTTGACAAGGAAGCTTCATATCCTAAATCCTGGAGTGAGAGTTACTTCCAGCAGATAACAGATTTTACAGGAAAGCATATTCATCAGGACTGTCAACCACTGCAAAAGCTATGAACGAGATCTCCAGGTATGAAATGTTTCCCAGCAAGGACAGACTGCAGCCAAGGTCTTCTGCGAGCACAGGAATGCAAGTGACAGCTCTGAGATTGCATCCTGCCATCCAGTTACAGTAATCACAGGTGACAATTCAGGATTCCCCCAGGGACAGGAGAGGCAGGATAAATTGTTTATGTATCAAATATAAAGCCCTATTATAGCAAGGACACTGTACACATGCAGAAGCCTCCTGAACTTTAAGTGGCTCTGGCTCCTGCTGTGTCACACACAAACCACTGTGGCCCCAGTTCTGGGCTCGCTGCTGTCTGAGGAGGTTGACAAACAAATCTACTGCCCCTCAGGAACCCAGGGATTCAGTGGGATGGACCTGAGTGGGGAAAGCAACACAAGGTGCACAGCCAAGAGTCACTGGAGGAGGAAAAGTGTAACATGATCAGAAAAAAAACCATTCTCAGAATTTATCAATCTCCTCCTTCATTTGTGCTCTTCACCATTTGTCTTGAAAGAGGTCAGAAAATGCTTACCCAAAACTTTTTCTATAGGTAGTGGGCATGTCTTTTCAAAGAACTTTGTAGTCTTTTCCATGACATCTTTTTTTCCATGTTAAGTGCCAAAGCTGCATGGGTTTGTCAGCACCTACACTACTCATAGAACTTAAATGTTCTTATCTGAGGAGCTCTACCCCTACCAAATGTATTAATTCTATATTGAGCAAGATACTTTATTTCCTCTCTCTTATGCCTTAGGAATTAGGCAGAGTACTCAGATTTATCAGCTCAAAGGAAAAGCATTTTCCTTGACATCTGTCAACTCAATACCTTCCAAGCCAATGCATATTCATTCCCAAAAACACAGCCTTGCAAATAATCTCCATCAGCAGGGAGGCAAATTTCCCTCACAGATGAATTTCTGGGCAGGAAGGTTCCACCTGACTTTAGGCCCCACTAAGAGAGTTCACAGTGCACACAGTCAGTTCTGCTGCCCAAAGCAGACTCATCTGACAGACCAAAACAGAGCAAAAACCATGGAGGTGAACACAGGAAACAGTCGAGGAAACTGCAATATCTACTGAAAATGGAATCATTGCATCAACTATCCCGAAGAGTTTTCCCCACTTTCCATGGACATACCAAGTAAAATTAAATCAGAAGGAACACCTTTAACACCTGGTAATGTAGAACAGGCATTTTACAATTTCTTTGCTCTGCTAAAGTACCGTATAATCTCTTACTATATTCCTATACACAGCTTAACATACAGGCTTCAAAATTATCATGAAAACCTATTTCTTCCCAGCTTCTCTAACTCTGCATATCAAAATTGAATACAGCTCAGCATACTTGTCATCCTCAATGTTCCTTCCATTTCCCTGAACTCCCAAAATGAGAAGCAGTGAATTCTCACTATTTGCTACAAGTTTCTTTGCAAAATGAGGTATGGTTTGCACTAAAAAAGGATGAAAACTGATTCCATGAATATCAACCATCCCCATTAAATGTTTAAATTTTAGTTCAAGAGTCATTAATATCACTCAAATACAGGCAAAAGCTGGCCTAGTCATTACTACTAGGTACTATTGTCAGCATCATAGAAATCACGCCTGTCGTGCTTTCTTCTTAAAAAGACACAACAAACACAGCACTGCACAGTCATGAAGACAAATACAATGTTTTTCAGCCTCAAGCTTTGCAATCCCGGATGTTGCCTGCTCACTTCCACCACTGCTGGGAAGGCAGAAGTTTGCTTAGGGCAGGTGATCAGTAACCCACGGGAGCAGACACCAGCACCACTGACACCTCACAAATGAGCTCCTCACACTTTAATCAGCCTTAGAGCTTTTGCCTTGATTAACAGCTGCCCTTCTTGCTATTGCCTCACTCTGGGTGTTCAGAGGGCTCTTCTGCTTCCATGTACAAAGAAGGTCTTTACAGGACAAAGTTGGCCTCTCAATCACAGAGAGACCCCATTTGTTTGCTCTGACAATCTCACAGCCAGCCTGTGGAAAGCTCTTCCCACCTTTACACATTTATTAATTAGATCAGCATCAATGCACCACTTGCTCTCGCTCTCAGCCAGTGGTAAGACACCACACCACAGAGCACCCAAGAACAAAACATTTACAAAAGTATTAAAATAAGTGATCCCACAAAATGAGAAATTCTACATACCATGAGCCAACGGGCTGAGCCCTCCCTCCCCGCAGCAGGAAACTTGTCCCCCACCTGTCTGAGGCCCTTGGGTAACTTCTTCCTTTTGCCAAGGTGCTGGCACAGGTTCCGGTCATTTTCCCGGTCGGAGCTGTACTGGTGGTGGTGGAGTCTGTTCTTTTTTGGGAGGTAGGACAGCCCATTGGTAAGTGCTTCCCGTTTCTTCTTAGCTAGAGGATTCTGTCGCTTCTCCACACGTTCCTGAGGTTTCAGAGCTACGTCCTTCTGCAGAGGGAGGAGGAAAACACAAGTGGTCAAACTGCAGCTCTGGTCTGGCTCCAGGGGACCAGCAAAGCACTCTCAGGGCAATGCTGCAATCACCAGAAAAGGAACAAACTCACTCTTCACTGATGTCTTTTTAATCAAAAGATAAGCACATACTAAATAAAATTTCCAGGATGAAGTGAATGCATGGAAGGAGACACACCCCCATTGAAACTTCATACAGTCAACCTCAATTCTCATAAGCATCTCATGTATCAAGACCGCACACATTTAGAAGACAGCAGATTTGTTTATAATGCTTAAATTAACAATCTGCTTTGATTTAAACAATGCTTGACTTTTCAATATTTATTATTATCATTTCTTGTATTTGAGAAGCCAAGGCACGAGCTGACCTGAATCCAATTAAGGCCAATGAGTCTCCATTGACTTCAGGGCACGCTTCCCTCAAGCCTGACTTAAGCAGCAGATTTCCACATCTCAGGAAGAGGGGTGAAAAGTGCATGAAAAAAAAGCAACTTGTATTTGAAAACTTTGTTCACTGACCCTTTAACCCCCAGAATCAATGTCTGTCTATAAAAAAAATACTCCACTCTTGTAACACAAAAGTGAGTTTTGTCACTTAGCCCACAGCTGTTTTCTTACAAATAACCTGCAACACACAGAATCCCTATTTTCATTTCAGATAAATGTTACTTGAAATGAATCTTTTTCAACAGCACAGAATTAAAGGCAGAGGCAGAGGAGGCTGGACAATTCATTAGGAGAGAAGAATTAGAAGCTACTGAGAAGATGTTAATTCCAGTGCAGATTCTGCACCAAAGAAATGCAAGGTGCTGAGTCCCATGTACTCCCAGAACTGCCCATGTTGGGGTCTGGTGCTGCCCTGTGAGGGGAAGTTACTGAAGCAGGGTTCTGCTTTCAGCACTCTCTGCCTGGCTGCTTGGGCCAGAAGCTTCCATGCTCACCATAAAGTGCTGGGTAATCTTGTGATCCTTTCAGCTTGTTGTTTATAGTCATTTTAAATTATAACTGACAGCAGGAAGGGCTACTGTTCCCTGTGTCACATAAAGATTGAGGCTCAGGAGAACATAATTCAAATTATGGCACCTTTTTATGCAAAAAAACATGCCTAAAGGCAAAAAGCAGTTTGGCTTTAATTAAAGACTGCTCCCTAAATGACTCTCTAAAACACAAGAGCTTCACAAAATTCATAACTGAAACCAATGAGATGATTAATTAAACTGAAGACAGGCATTGTTCAAATTTGATATTTAGCAAAGGGAATGCTTTTACAGGCATTGAAGTTGGTAGTACTGAACAGAAGCTATAAGACATTTTTTCTACCTTTTCTTCACCTAAGACACCACAGGACTTTTCCCTAGGCTTTTCTTCACAGTGTTATTCATATCCAAAAAGTTAGGAGTCTTATCCAACCTCATGAAAGAGAATTTGAGCTTCCTTAGCTACAACACAGGATTAGTAATTTAAGAACCTCCTGCGTCTGCTCACTGGTTCCTCCGCGGCTCTACTGAAAAAGAGCTCAGGAGTAGCACTGATCTTCGAAAGTGCTTTGGGATCTCCTTGTGCACAAGCTGGGGGATCTTACAGAGGTGCACAAGGAAATCAAAAGCAAGAACAACCCCTTTTCTCAGCACACCTTCTGCCTCCCTTCCCAGGAAGGTTTCAGGTTTAGCTGCACACCATAAATGCAGGAAGGCAAATTCTCAGGTGCAGTAACCACTTCACCAGTGCTCCCCATCAACAGCTTTATAAAACTACAGCATCCACAAACACACCTGGACTTCCTGGACAGCAAGGGCAGGTCATAAAATAGCAGATATTTTATGTTACAACTGATTTGTAACTTAGGATAACTATCATGCTGCTAACAATTCTTTTTTCAGATCAGCATAAATAAAATCTTGTGTTTTATGAGTAGAACATTATACCAAAGCAAAGACTTATTTTAAAACACAGAGCTCGTGTTTGTAGATACAAATGCTATTCAAGAGGATTCATTCTAAATGTGAAAGGCTGAAGGAGTGAACAAAGGGGAAACTTTCTGAAAAAAAGAAAAAAATATTCTTCTGATAACTAAGTAGCTTTTGTGGGATTTTTTTCCCCCAGCTGTAAGTGATCTAAATGAAACAGTGGCAGGCTTCCAGAAGCTTATAAAATGTCTAATGGGGACAGGCACTTCCATCAAGAAATAACTTGTTCCTATTAGCTTTAAGAGGGGTGTGAGATGGGTCAGCCTCAGCAGATCAGTGTGGATGTACCTGGGAGGACCCTTCCCATTGCCAGATACACCTAAAGAACGTGGAGCTCAGGAGAATTGGGAGGAAGGAATCTGCTGACACACCTATGGCAAAGATGAGTGACACCAAATCCACAAAGCCTTCCCCAGCCTGATGGAAAGGCACCTTCCAAGGCAGAAGGAATGATTGGCAGGGAGGTTCAAAATTAAGAAATGTTCCTCATCTGCCCACAAGGAAAGAGAAGCCAAGGAGCTCCAGACGTTCCTGACTTGTGAAAGGGGCCTTAAATGCTGTTTGGTGGGCAGGCTTGCTGTGAAATTTGTCCATAAGGATTGGTGTTTAGACAACCCTGTTCTTCCAGAAGAGCTGTGTGCTTTTCACCAGCTGACACCACTGTGGGGAAAATTCCAGAGTGCTGGGGATCAAACCTTTTGTGGGGGACCTGTGGGGTAGAGTCTCTCGTGGATTTCAACAGAGGTACGAAAATAAATATGTGTTAAATTCTTCATCTGCAGGCTAGATGAGCACATTCAAGAGGACATGATAAAAGAATAAAACGTAGACACAGGTGGACAAGATGCATTAACAGCAGCTTGAATAGAGCTCTCCCAGGGTGCTCTCCTTGTGTTTGAGGGTGCAAACTGCCTGGGATTGTCTCAGATTTTGCCCCGTGGAGCCCCCGGGCTCTGTGGAGGCAGCACTTGGCTGGGAACCACAGCCCTGAATAAATCACTTCCCCACTTGCTGCCCTTTCTCCCTCATCCCATTTTTATCTTTCCCTTGTTTAGATAGGACAATGGCTGTACCATGCTGTGTGCTAGGTACATTAGCCAGCACAATCTTAATTACAGACTTCAGGCATCATCATGATTAGAGTAATAAGCTGTAATTACTCTAAGGTGACAGGACTGCACAGACCTTATCTACATAGATAAGAAGATGTAGTAATATTTCATGTCAGGACAGTTTTCAGCAGCTACCCATGAAGTGGATTCAGCCTGAGCAGCAGACCCCATGAACACTTCCAGTCTCTAATGGAGGTTTTTCTCCTCTCCTGCCAGCATACAAGCCCACACATTATTAAGTAAATCCTACAAACATATTAGGCACAGTTTAAAACCATCTTCTTTCAGAGATATCTTTCATCAGTAAAGTGCCTTAAGTGTATCAGGAAGGTGACTTAAATGTATAAATATGTAATTACACACAATTCAATACAAAAGTGCATTAATATTTATGAGTGTACTGTATAATCTAAAAAAATTTCCATTTGTTTTGTTTCTGTTAGGCACATTAATCAACCTGATCCTGCTGTAGGTGCCCTGGTGAGGAAGGGCCTGTGGTGCTGAGCAGGCTCCTGCCTGGCAGGGCATTGCAATCACCTGGCTCCAGTCAGGGGAGGAGAAGCAGCCCCCTGGCTCCATCAGGTCATTTCTCAAGGCAGGAGGCTGGAAGGACACACTGCATTCTCATCAGCTCTTTTAGGGAGATGTTCCTGATTTATTTCAGCAAAATCTATCTTCTTGCTACATAAATGACAACTCATTGATTCAAATTCAAACCCTCGGTGGCAGCAGAGCAGGTTTTTGTGGGGTACACTCATCACCCACATGAACCCCACCCCAGAGCCAGTCCATCCCTGCCCTTCCCTCCCGCCCCTGCCCTCTGACAACAACTTAAAAACTACACGTGAAGAACTCTGTTCCACTCCTTATCACAGGATTTTTCTGTGGGAATGCTGGATGAAAAACAACACCGTAAATGCAGTGCGTAGCAAATACACTGCAGAAATTTCTCTGGATGAACATTTCAGGTGCTGCTTGGGGATTTCAAGCCTTGACCTTTCCAAACCATCCTTGTGGATTAGCATTACAATTCTAGTGTTGTAAAAACGTATTTTCTGAATCTGCATTGAATGTGACCTCAGTAAGATACAATTTTTAAAAATGGATTATTAAAAACAGGAGTAGTTGACACTGCAGTGCTAGTTAAACCAAATTACAGCTGCAACAGTGTACAACAATTTACTCCTCAGGTTCTTGCTAAAATCTCCTACAGCTTTATATCAGAGCCCAACGATTTATCCTTCACTCCAAGAATAAAGCATAAAGAAATGAGACATTTTTTTAAAATATCAAATAGTTATGAAATACCAGTGTAATGCTCCACTTTAAACAGAAGTATTTAGAAAATCAAGCTTGAAGCTGCCAGTCTGCCCCATTCACTATTCAGACATCTGAATGTCCGTGTCAAACAGAACTGTAGGAAAGGCACTTCTGGAGCCTGTCAAGGTACAAACAACTCACATTTGATTGGGAACACTACTGCAGAAGGAAGAAGCCAATTAAGGGCAAGGAAAATACATTTGCAGTAGTTACAAAAGTCGATTTGGAATTCCTTCCCAGTTCCATCCTGAGCCCGGCCCCTCAGAGCTGCTCGGACGGGATGGGACGTGAGGGGAAGCAAGAAACAGCCAGAGGGAACAGCACAGAAACAGAAATGACAACAAAACCACCACCCCCATCTTCACCCCCTACACTGGGTACAGAGGTTTAGCTTGCAAGAAATTAGGATGCCTGTAGGGTACAGCTGAGAGAAATCCTGCAGCTTTGGCCAGCACAGAATCCCAGAAGGGTTTAGGGTGGAAAGGACCTTAAAGCTCATCCAGTGCCATGGGCAGGGACACCTTCCACTTGGGTTGGACTCGATAATCTTGAAGGTCTCTCTTCCAAACCGGTGGTTTTGTGATTCTGTGACTTTGTCACTGTCCCTGGCTGCTCCAAGCCCTGTCCATCCTGGCCTTGGGCACTGCCAAGGATCCAGGGGCAGCCCCAGCTGCTCTGGGCACCCTGTGCCAGGGCCTGCCCACCCNTAATCTTGAAGGTCTCTCTTCCAAACCGGTGGTTTTGTGATTCTGTGACTTTGTCACTGTCCCAGGCTGCTCCAAGCCCTGTCCAGCCTGGCCTTGGGCACTGCCAAGGATCCAGGGGCAGCCACAGCTGCTCTGGGCACCCTGTGCCAGGGCCTGCCCACCCTCAGAGCGAAGCATCACTCAGGAGGAATGGTCAGCTGGGAATCCAGGGCAGCAGTATGCACAAACTGAACCCAAACCTGCACAAACTGAACCCAAACCTGCACAAACTGAACTCAAACCTGCACAAACAGCTGCATAAACTGAACCAAAACCCCTCAGAAACACTGCTAGTCTGAGGGGACCTAGTTTAACATCACATCTTGACAGTCCCCATTAACTTCTACTGTGTTTCTGTTACATTGGAGAATTTTTACAGCTGATGGATGAAAATTCCCCAAATTTTCACTAACTCTCTCATGTTTCATAATTTGCTGTTTTAATTCCAGCAAAAACCAACAAGATGTAAAGGTCTGAAAATAATGCACTGACCAGGCCCTCTAATCAAAATCAGAAAAATAAAATGAGATGCTTACACTAACCATTAATTTACCTCCAGATAAAATAGTTAAATGCACTGTGTATTCTTCTGATGAACAACTAGCTTCTCAGAAGCATTTATCTAGGGGAAACAATTGCAAACACTCTTAAAATAATACCAGGGAAAAAGGAAGAGAGGTGTAAAGCACAGTGCAAAATAGAAAAGGATTCTCAGCGTCACTATTACGGTATTTTAAAACACAAGGGACTGGTGAAGAGAGGTGTGACTATATTTAGTCACCCAATTATGCTGTATGCAGTAGCCCATCCACTAATCCCAGCAATTCCTTCAAGACCTCCACAGAAAGGTTTAATCTTGTTTTGTTTGCTTTGATTCCATAAAGCTGCAATCTGTTGCCTCCTGCATCTCTCTGGAAACTGAAAACAAAGTGGTTCAGTGTTGTGCAAAAGCTGTTGTGCAACAGAGTGGGGCTGGAAGGCAGTGCCAGGCTAGGGGATGCTCGGGGTGGGTGCAGAGCAAGGAAAACAATAGCAGAACAAGTTGCTGTCTGCTCCAGATTTGCTGTGTGAAAGCGCTTCTGTGGCAAAGAGATTGCTTTGATTTTTCATCCCAAAAATCATTTGTTAACAATGGCATTGATAAACAGAAGGCTCCTTTTCAGGTCCTGCCGATTTAAATTACACACAAAAATACATTAAGGCAACATTATTGAGGTTACAAAGTCAAGGGCTTGGAAGTTATGAAAGGCGAGGATTAAGGCTGCAGCCATCACCTTAATTCAGGCCTCTTGTGCATGTGTGCCGAGATACAATCTTTAATTACATGATCCCGTGCTCCTATTTCCCTATACAGAATGGAAGGTGTTCAGCTAATGAGCAACCACTCAGGATTTTGTTTGCTCCTCTTTGTCCATAGTGTGGACCTAGGCCTTGTTTACTGACACTCCATTCACACCCTCCTCTGAATGCACAATGATTAATTTCCTCAAGGGCTTTTCTGTACAGCTCCTCCTGATAGTATCAGATAGATGCTCAACAAATACCAATGACCTATTTTACAGTTGTTTTTGCCAAAGGTATTTCACTATTCCCATTTTATAGGTGGCAACAACAGTCCTGACATGTTCCCGTCAGAAACATCTGTTAATTTTAAGCACTCATTGGGAAACACCTGAGATTTTATTTTTCAGAGACCTTGGCTCCACAGAGCACTTTCTGTAATGAAGCACAACCTTCACTGATTTCAGGAGCTGCTGGGAGTGCTGAGCACACCTGAAAATTGGGCTTTAGTGAGCACCATGTGTTATAAGGATACAGGGAAGAGCTGTTTCTAAAATAATGTATTGCCACGGCCTCCCTCAATGCCACATAGCAAGTACAAGCTGGAGGTAGAGAAATTCTGAGACTGGTGCCAGCTGTTGAGCTGGCAGAAGCTGGTGTCATACATGAAGCTGAGCATCAGAGCAATTGATTGCTATTCATTTAGTTCATGTTTTTCAAACATGACATGGTATTCTCAGCCTTGTTGTTCTGCCCTCCCTTCTCTGTTTTGTCAGATACTGTGCCATACATGTTACAGTTGTGCAGAACAGTCAAGAAATTCCTGCAGCACGTGAAACCTGAGTTAGCAAAAGCCTCATCCTGGAGCAGGTGCCAAGGAAGTGCTGAGCAATGCCAGCCTGGATTGCAGAGCCATGGAACTGTTTTCCTTGAAGCTGCTGCCTTCGTGGAAGGCAAAGTACACACAGTTGATCCTGCTCTGACTGGTTCAGCCAGAAGCCTGTGTGCTCCTGCCAAGAGATCCTGAAGCTCTGGCTCCAGCCAGCTTCTGCCAGCCTAAAAGTCCTCTTGTGTTTTCTCTGAGATTTTCCTAGCTCTAACACAAGTTGCCAACAAAATCCAAGGTTATGTCTTTGCTGCAGATTTGACTCAGTGACCTCCAGTCCACCCGGGGCTGCCTTTCTGAGGCTGAAACAGCAGCGAGACCTGGCCTGTCCCAGCAGTGGATCCGTGTCCTCTTCTGACACCACCTCAGCCCCATTCTCTCAGCTCTTCGTGCAAACTCTTCCATCCCCTTTGGTTGTAGCTGTTGTCCCTGCACCTCCAGGCTCTGATGCTGGCACAGCAGCCAGGGCTGTGCTGCCCACGTTGCCCCTGCAGCCCATCCCTGCTGCCTGAGCATGACTGAGCAGAACCAGCCCCAGCTCTGAGTCCAGCACAGGGCCAGACCCCTCCATGCCCCCCGTGCTGCTCCCAGCCCCCAGCCTGAGGCTGCTCACACGGGCAGCCCTGGCAGCCAGGGGAAGTGGATTCCTACTGGCCCTGGGTTCATCTCACAGCCTTAAATAAATGTGCCTGACTTACCCTGTGAGCAGCAGGGCCACATGCTCATATTTATTTTCTTTGTTTGAGGAATGAAAAGAAATAGAAAAGAGATGTGGAAAGGAGTCCCATGGGATGCTGCCTTTAAATCTCCATGCCAAGAAAGAGGGCTCCAGTGCTCTTGCACTGCTCAGTCACGATTAGAGATAAAGCAGAGAGAGGAGCACTGAGCCAGCTGCTGAAGCAGTGCTGAGTTTGCGTTGTCCCCTGTGCTGTGACACACCAGCGGCACAGTTATGGTGATAATTGATCCAGAAGCCCAGGACCCAGCCCTGTCCCAGCCAGTCAAGCCTTGCTCAGCACTGCCCTGATCCGGAGCAGGAGCACACCCAGCTGTGGGCACGGGCTGGGACTGGCATCTCCCACAGCTATCCTTGCCTCAGTTCAAGGGGCAGCTTCAGGCCACAGCAGAGCCAGGAATGGTTATCCTTGGTGTTCATGGTGGAGAGAACCAACTGAACAGTTATCAAGAACCACATAGAATAATATGAAACATAAATATTTCAGTATGTCTAAATAATTGAGCAACTCTTCAGTTCTACACCAAAACTTCTGGAATTTTTTTGTTCTTCACATAGTTTTCTTCTTGTCACTTTTTTTCTCATTTAGAATGGAAAAAAATATTTTAGAATTTCAAACTTTCTCCCAGAAATAAAGGTTTTGTACATTTGTATCTGTGGTTTACAGGATTTTCATATACTGATCAAAACACACATTCCAGGAGATTTCACTGGAAAGAAATATAATTCCACTGCTGGCTGTGGGCTCCTCCACCCTCCACTCATATTGTGTTCTCTGAATAATTCAAACAGCACTTGGGTTGGCAGGCCACAAAACCCAGGCAAGGAGTTAGTGGGATAATAAATTTTACATTTAAAGGGTATCCCCCTTATTGTAGGGTTACAATAAATGCATGTGGGCTTAGACAGCTTTTATCCCTGATACCCCTGCACTAAGAAACAGATGACTTCAGCCTCACACTGGCACCATTCATTAGCACAGCACTCAGCAGTCATAAAAAATGTATTATGGTTTGTAAATCTAATCAGAAGCACCTCTGCATTTATTGTCTTGCAGGAAGATAATGCAGCACCAGGAAAGTCCAGAGCATTCCAAAGGTCTCGGGATGCTCCCTAGAATCTCCTGGCCACAGAAGGGCACTGAGCTGGGACACAGAAGGGCACTGAGCTGGGACACAGAAGGGCACTGAGCTGGGACATACTCGGTCTTGCTGCCCTATCAGCCGTGAGAAAACCTGGAGTCGAGACAGACACCACCCTGAGACAACCCAGGTGAAAACAAGGAGGAAACTGCTGTAGGGAGAGATGGGAACATCCATGCCATGCATTTCTGCATCACACAGGCAGCCTTACATGCATGCAGGGAAACCAGAGCATCCCTCTGCACATCCAAGCCAGCAGGACAGAGAATGCAGAAATGAGCGAAGGAAAGGACAGAATTAGCAGAAACACTCATGGATTATGCCAGGTGGTACAATCTATGAGTAATACAACCTGCAGATTTTTTTCACCCAATCAAAAAAATCTCCACATAATAATGGGTTGTGATTATTGAGTCTGAAGAAAAAGTTAATCTATTTTAAAACAACTCTTTATTTTGTACGTCAAGAATTCAAACTCAACACAGGAGCTTTTGTGTCTTCCAAGCTCCTACTGTCTCGTTTCTCAGGATTTTCTTTTTTCTTCTCTAGGAACTCCCTAACTCTACCACTGTTTTGGCATGTGGCATACAGCCAAAAAGACTGATGAGGAAAGATTTTAAAGAGAAAGAACAGAGATTAGAAAATAAGGAGAGAGAAACAGAGCTCAGTTAGGACCTGAGGAATGCAACACTTAAGGTGAGATTGGCAATGTTCCTCATTAGGAAAAGGATCAGAACTTTATGCAATTAGAGGGAAAAAAGAAACAATGGTTCAACTTCCTATCTGCAAATGAAACCACCTTCTAGCATTCAGGATGAAAAAAAAAATAGTAAAGAACAAAAGTTTAAGAAATAGAGCAATGTGTAACCTTTCCATTTGCCGGCTTATTCTTCCCCAAGGAAACAGATACAGTGAAGATAAATTTGATGATCAAAAAACCAGAGGGATTACATTCTTGTACGGTGCTGATCACTGGCAAATCCCCCTCTCTGCAGTTCAGAAGCACAGCTTAGCATAACAGACAAGATTTATCATTGCCTTGTCCTTCGCACCATTTACAAAGGAGACATAAGTTGCACCTGTCTCAAGAGTCCTCACTCACACACACGGGGAAACAAAAACCAGAGCTGTTCTGCTGTTCCTGTGCCCAACACAGAGCCCAGACCCCCTGGGGAAATGCCACATTTCCCATCTCTATTTCTGCACATCCTGGCTTCAGCTCTGGGCTCAGTGGATGCTCCAAAGTCTTGGTGGGATCACCCAAAAACCCAGCAGGTACATACAGCAGTTCCTAGGAGGTGAAACAGATCCTCCCTTCCATTTGTATGTAGAATACAGAGTCCCCAGTTAAATGGGCACACAACACAGCATTAATAAATAAACAGGGAAAACCAGAAATTGCTGCTTTCTGCAGTTTTATCTCAGGGCACAGACCCTGCAAAGCCACCTCATACACCAGCAAAAAAAGAGAATTTCCTTCACAGTTATGCTGTGGCTGAAAATGTAATGTCTTCTGCAAATATTCAAGATATTTTTTTAGGTAGCTCTTTTAAAACTGAAGTGTCATCTAACATTCAGGACTATTTAGTGGCTGGAAAAACAATTACTGTAATATTTCTTGTTTATAACCACCTAGAAGCTACAAATTTAACTTGGTAGGGATGCACAGTCAGGGGATCTGGTTCCAAAGCAGAACATCTCAAGTCAAGAGCTTTGCTAGTGCCTGCAGCAAACTTGCAAGGAGTTACAAAAGCTGTGAATCACATCACTTCAGCAGCACTTAGAGTCAAACCCCACTTCATCCAACGCGGCTGCCTCGACTGAACTCGGAGCTGTTCCTGCTGTAGGAGACTCCCAACTTCTGTCTCTCCGTAAAACTTGCCTCGAGCAGGAACAGATAAAGCTCTGCAATGCATCTCTTGAGAGCCACGGAATATGTGAAGAGAAAAAGAACCATAAGCAGGAAATCAGTCTGCACTGGGAAGGAAACCTTTCCTAGGAAAGATTTGTTTTCTAAGCTGCTTGTAGGGGCCGGTATCCCAATCTCTCCTATGTGACCTTATCACCACTTTTGCCCTGCCAGGCACAGGATTAGAGCTGGCTGGACTGGGAAGGTAAGTTATTAATGTGTGGGCTTGGAGGTGGATGTGGGAATTCCTGATCTCCCCCAGCGCTCCCTGTGACCTGCAGCACTCAGCTAAGCCCCGCACCACAAAGAAGGCATTCAGGGGCCTGAAACTATTTAATTCCCATCGACTGGTTTTCCAAAGGAAATAAATGGCTCCATGAATTTGGGCCTTCAGCCCTCCCGTGCTGCAGAGCTCATCTGTGAAATGGAAGTAAAACCACATCCTATTCCAGCTGTGCTTGGCAGTGCTAAATCCTGGAAGAGGAGATGGAGCAGGCCCCACAGGAACAACGGGTTCACAGCCAGTTATGGGGAGCAAACAGGCCCTGCAGGCTGAGGGGTTCATGGCACATCTCCCTCCTCCGGGACCCACACAGGGAACAGGAGTGATCTGCTGCACCCCTCCAGGCATAGAGGGCTTACACTGCCCATTTGTTTATTTTGGGAACAGCAGCATGGCCAGTCTCTCCTCTTCCAAGCCTCTGGAGCCCTTCAACCCCATCAGGCCTCCACAGCCAGGGTGTTCCTGTGGGACCCTCTTCCCTGCCTCCTGCCAAGCAGGAACTTCTTGCACCTCCCTTATTCTCCCCCAGCTGATGTGTGGGGTGGGAAATGTCTTTTGTATCTTCTCCATCATCCTTAAAGGAAGAGATGAACAGCAGGCTCACTGCTGTCCCTCAGCCATGTCTGTGAATGTGGTTCCTGCTTTCTCCCGTTCTTGCCTCCCACAGTGACAGGCTCCCTGCCTGTCCTAACACAGAGGGAGCACAGCACTTCCCTCCTCGCTTTTCCATCCCCATGTTACACCTCATGTAACATGGACACTCCTTAGAACAGGAGTTCAGGACAGAAAATCCAAACCGACACTTCAAAAAGACACCCAAGTCTGCAGCTTTATTATGAGGCAAAAATGACCTCAAACCCCTGGACTAAACAAATGCCTGGGGTGAAAAAGATGGAATAAATTAAAGGATATAATTATGGCTGGGAAACGAGAGAAGGATATTGCTCAATAGGATGAAAGAGGGATTTGAGGAATAAGAAATGAAAGGAGGTGTCAGCTTGAATCAGCCAGGTTGAAAACTGCTGCTGATTTTGACTGACATATTAAGACTTTCCAATTGCAAACTCTTTCTCTAATAAGCTGCAAATTCACCTCTACACTTTTACTTTGATCTTAATGCAAATATTTTATAATGGACACATTTAATGATTTTCAGGTGCTTATTGGTTCTATCAGACTTGATACTGGAATCAATCTCCTCTTTTAGAAAGCTTGGGTTAATGGCAAAGTTTATTAAACTGCATGCAGTCATTCAGAGAAGATCAATAGAGACATGATTACAGAGCAACCAGAGGATTAAACATGAGATTTATCACAAAATTAAACTGAATTAAATGTTCTCTGATAGCACTTGAAATGCTGTCGATACTCTTAACTGATAATCTATGCTTTCTGTGTTTACTTACCAGGCAGCAGGGAAGTCTGACTCGAGGAAATGACTGTAATGCAAAATCTGCAAAGATTTGCTGAGAGCATTAAACCTCACCTAGAAAACCATTATTTCTTCCTGTTAGAAGGGCAAAAGCATTTTGCTTCTTTGCTCATTTCCTCTTTAAAGGAGAGGAGGATACAGCCCTCTCCCATATCACACTTTGCAATCTCCTTCTCAGGGCCATTATAGGATGCAGAGGACACTAAAGGATCCTGCACAGGGTTACAATGAAATATTTTATGGTTTCCTGCTATGACAGTTTTTACCTCATTCAGAATTAATTTTGAGTTCTCAATGACCTTATTTAAAACTTACTCCACACACTGAGATATTTGCAGCCTTCCTGCTTCTCCTTTCCCTGAGCTTAGCCCAGCCAACCCCCAGGTTCTTACACTCACACCTCTCCTTGCACAGCACTGTGCAAACTTCTCTGATGTTCTCTGCCAAAAGAATTCAACTCCAAAGCATCAAAGAAACCAAACTGAACAAACAAACAAAACCACAATCCTCATCCCCTCTTCAAAAAAAACAAACCAACAACCAAAAAAACCCTAAAGACCCCAGGCACACCAGAAACACAGTAGCACTGTCCTAGGAAACAGAAAAGGCAGTCCAGGGGAAAGAAATCAGGCCAACTCTACAGAGAGAATCTAAATTCAGACACTATTATTTGAGATAAGATCTGCCAGTGCAAGAGAGCAAGAACTACCCAGCCCCTGCTGCACCCTGAGCTCTGTTATCACAACCACAGAGATCATTTCCATCTGCTCTGGCATAACCTGGCTGGAGGAACAAAACCTCAGCTCTCAGCAGGAGAGAATGGGGAAGAGGGAGGGAAGGAGCAGGAGAACCTGAGCACACAAGAGACCAGATGCAAAGTAACAACCCGTCACAAGCACAGCTTTGATAAATTTTGATCATGTTTCTGTGAGTATCCAAAATGGTCACAACACACTAATTCAGCTGAAGAGATCCTTTAAATTTTAATGTTTGTGTTCAACAAGCAAGCAGGAGAGATGTCAGCTTCCAGGCATTTTTTCATCATACTTTTCAGAGAAAGTCTGTATCCCACCACAGCCTCCACCAAAAACTTAATAAACCTTGATAAAATACCTCAAAGGAAATATGACCATCCAAAAGCAAATAAACTACCCAAAACAAAACCCATCAAAAAATCCCTCATCAACTATCATGAATTGAATTTTTACTGACTCAGAGGGGCTTAGCTGCTTTCTAAACAGGCTCAGCTATCCCCAGTGTACTTTGCAAAATTCAATCCAGTAATCCAATCCCAGATGCATTAGGTGAAATCTTATTTCTCCAAGCTCTAGAAAAGAACAAGCAAAAAGGAAGGCTTTACGAACACTAATTTGCCAATAAATACTTACTGAGCCAATTTCGCCTTTACTGCTTTTTGGAGAAAAATAAAAGGAAAAAAAATCCCAAAACACAAACTGCTGTCCGAGTACTACATTCCCTTATGGAAACCTCACTTGTGGATAGAAAAAATACCACGGAGTACGTACCCTGAAATTAGCCAGCATGTGGTGCCCCAAGAAACAAGTACTCAGAAACTGGATTAGCATCATTCCCAGTAGGTTTCCACTACAGAAATCACTGCCAGTTCTGTCCAGAAAGGGAAAATCTCTGTAATATCTAATAAATGGACCAAAATATCTAAATGCAGAGTGGGGCACGTTCCAGCAATAAGCAGTGAAGCCACCGTCTGTCCCAACCATGGCTGTTCAGTTTTACATCAATGCCATCACACAATGAAGTCCTGGGCAGAACCATAAAGCTCTCAGTGTTCTGGGAGCCCTGAGCTGAGCAGGGACAGACTCGCCCTGGTGCTTCATCAGCAGCAGACAGCCTGGGTTTATGGGTCCCCACGTGCCTCGTGGGATGCTCCAGGGGTGACACAGATGGCATCAGGAACACAGCAGCACTGCCACTACCCCAAAACAGCAGCTGTTCCATCAGGAGGGCAAGGACCAGGTTAGCAGCTGTGCGTGACATTAAACATCCAGCTCTGACAGCCTCCTTCTGCCCTGACACTGCCCCGTGGGATCCCAGTCCATCTCCATTCCAGTAGTCTGCTGCTCTGGCTTGCTGGCAGCAGGGAGACACATCGCCCTTAAAAATAAGCACTTCTGGCTTCCTCATGTTTACATGCAGGAAAAGGGAAAGATTTCTGTAAAGAATACAGTTGCACATCTCAGTGTACCACCTGAAAGGTGGGCTGAAGCCAAGCAAGCGACAGGAAAACGGAGTCAAGAATGGGATTTTTGCAGGCAGCTGTTTTTCTGCAGCTGCTGCTCTCCTGGAAACAAAGGCCATCCCTGCAGCTCTTGCTTATGAACACACAGCACGTTGCTGCTGATACCCCATCCGTGCATCAGTGACCAGAGGCAGCACAGTGGCCCAGAGTGGTTCCTGTTTCTGCCCTGGGCAGAAGCAGCCTGAGAAAGACAGCGCTAAATTACAGCTGGTTATTCCTGATGGGAGGCTCAGCCCCACCAAGTGTGCTCCTTCTGTCCTGTCCCACAGCTGAGAGATGCTGGACTTGCCTTTTCCCCGCTCCTGGCCCTCAAACACAAAGGTGCAGGGCAGCAGGCAGGTGGCAGCTCAGAACATGGAACTGAGAGGTTTCTGTGGCACCAAAAATCACCTCCCTCAAAAAGCAGTTGCCGTGTGCTCTGTGTTTTATTAATTTAATGGTCAGGATAATAAATTTGTCAGTAATGACAAAGAAATTCCCTAGAAACTGGAGTACTCAAGTGTCATTGAGGCTCCATCTATTTAGCAAATAGATGAATGCCTTTCAGTGAGGCCTGGCTGTGATTAAGCGGCTGTCACAGTCTCCTGCAGCAGCTGCTCTGGAGGCACAGGCACAGGTAGCTCTCAGGGCTCTTCCTCACATGGATGGGAAGATGATCCTGATGTGAACAGAAATCAGCAACTGAAAACCCAATTAATGAACTGACACAGAAGTAATAGGTCATTTCTATAAGTCTTCTGCTCCCGTTGACTTGTACAAGCTTCAGTTTTTACAATTAGATTCATTAAAGTTTTACAAACAAAAGAGAAGAGATTTTGCTTTCTGACTCATTGAAGTTATGTTTGAGTGGACTCATACTTTTATGAGGCAGTGTGAGTTTTTTTAGAGGGACTTCGATTTTTGGAGCACATTTCTGTTTTTTTCAAGGACTGAGACACTGAATCTATTTTAGTAACTTGATTTCTTAAAAATTGAGGGTGATAAACTGTTTCTGTTACTTTTACCCTTCTAATTGAGCAGTTCTTTTGATATGTGTACTCTGCTCAGCAGCCACTGAAATTGGAGGACTTTTTCCAGGAAATTTCTGTGTGCTCTGTTTCCTAACACACACTGCAAGAGAATAAGAGCAGAGAATACACAACTCTCTGCTCTCCTGCTTTCATAAATAAAAGTTGATGGAAAGTCTCAGTGAAAATGTGGCTGAATAATGGATTGGAGAGCTCACTGTCCTTGGGTAGGGAATATCAAAGATAACACTTGGTCCATTAGAGAGGAAAAATAAATGGCCATAAAGGGTCTTTTGAAACAAGAAATTGAAGCAAGAATGAATCAGCAGAAGACTCTGATTGTACAGAACACAGGTGCACCTCAAAGAGATGGTCTGAAAGTCTTTCTCTGTAGTGCAAGATACAAAAAGGAAAAGAAAGGAAATAGCCACTGGGACAGACTTTCAACCTGGAAACAACAAAATTTACACCGGCCGAGAATCTGCTCTAATTAATGGGAATATTTCTGCATGAAAGAAAATGAAGCACAAGATGCTCAACCTAAGGCAAGGAAATTTCAACAGAATATTAACTGCTGAGGCTCACACTTACAGGGACTACCAAACATTAGGTGACACAGAGGGATCACCCAAGGGACAACAAGCAGGAATTTCTTCCTAACTGAATGACTGCAGTGAGTCCCACACTGCTTACAGATCACTGAGTAAAGCTTACAGCTCTATGAGACAAGATGATCAGAAATTCTCCCTCTGTGAATCCTAAATATTTAGAACAATGTGCTTGATATTCTGGCTTGCTGAAAACCATCATAAACCCAGTAAATTCTGGAGCAAAGCAGAACTGTGGTGGAGGAAGCTGTGGGGGAAGGGAGGCCCTTCTCAGAGCATCCCCAGCTGAGCACAAGCACACACAGTACCACTTGGGAGGCAACTTTATGTGCTCTTAGTAGTAGATTAATGAATGTAATTACCTAACATTGTGGCTGTGAATGCTGCAAAACTGTAATTTATAGTGTGCTGTAAACTTCTAATGTGTTTTTATGTCCATAAGCTGCTTAACCATAATCTAATGCATTTGTACACGAGCACCCTCCTAAGTGGCTCTCGAATCAGCAGCTAACGAGAGTCCCCCTCGCCTGCTCACTCCTGCTTTATGTCTTGATAAACCAACCTCTCCTGCTGGGCAGCTGAGGAGAAGCAGCTGCTAATGGGATGAATCATTTGAAGTCCAGTGGCAAGAACTTGCCTCCTTCCTTCCTGGCTGGCCAGAGCTGCAGCATTGAGGAAAGCAAAGCACAGTGTTGTACAGAGAGGAACCAGCCCAGGAAGGGAGTCCCTGCTGAAGGGTGGGATGGAGCACAGGCCCTTCCTCTGATGGAGAACCAGGACTTGGCCTCACCTCAGTCCTGCACCTCAGGCTCTCAGGATACCAGGAGATCCTAGAACAACACTCACAGGGAGCTATCCTAGACAAAACTCTTCACCTTCTCTCAGTTTCCAGCTGCTCTGCTCTTCCATGTGCTGCTGCAGGACTCTGTGGTCACTTCAATCCTTCTCTGCTCCAAGAGGAGAGATGTGGTCAGGACTCCTGAAATATGTGCTTATTGTTGCCACTAACTCATTTAGGCAAACCATTTAACTTCTTTATGCCCTTGCTTAACCATCTGTAAAATGGGACTAATAATAAACCTCAGAGGGATTTAGTTAGACTTAATTAAATGGTTTGTAAAGTGCTTTGAGATCCTCAGGAGAAATGTGTTGTGCAAGTGCAAATTATTATTACTGTTATAGTGCTTTCTACTTTCAACACAGTTAAATATTAATGATCCAGTTCTCCTAATGCCCAATGATACAACTTTCCTGAACAGTCATTTTCTCAGCTAAAAAGACACAGGACCTGGTATAGAACATCAAAAAACTTTCTTTGTTGTTCATTCATAAGTAGTCTGAAACAGCAGATAAGAGTAAATATTTTAGTATGCATCAGTCTAAAGATGGGGATCCACAAATGTCTGTGCTGTACGTGCAGTCAGTTCAGAGCCAAAACAATGCCAATTAAATCACCAAATCACAGTGTTCCTACTACACACTGCCAGAGACCCAGGGAGGAAACGTCAGTGTCAATGCTAATATATAATAAATGCCTTTCCTAGTTAAAAAGGTACCATGGCATGAGTGATGTGATTAACATTCAATTAACAGCTCCATCGTGTCAGAAGGAACATCAATGCGCTGTTAGTAAGAGTGTTACAGCTTCAGGGGCCAGCGGAAAGAACATCCTGGATTTTCAATAAGGTTTGTCTATTGTGATCCGGCAAAAACGATCTGAAAGTTGCCTGCAGGCAAAAAAACAAACGGCCACGATTCCTCCTCTTTTGTCAACTTCTTCCAGGCCAACTTAAAAGGATAAAAATGAAAAAAAATTGACTCATGACTTCAGGTCATAGGAGCTGAGTGAATGTGACCTGGTTTGCAAGGCCTGCTGAGCCTTTCCACCCCCAGGAAACTTCAGCCACAGGAACAGCAAGTCCTGCCCCAAACACTGAACTCTCACCTCCTCAGGACACGGCAGAATCTGCTAAAACTGAGCCCCACATCACCACTGATGAGTGTTTGCTTAATATTTTTCAGAAAAACCCAAAAACCCAACATTATATATCAGAAGCCAAATCAAGCATTAAGAAGAAAAAAAAGGCAATTCTAAATTCGAAGGTATTAAGGTTACACACACAACCTTAGGTGGTCTCCACTTGGAACTGTGGTGTGATTTTTAATTATATGGTGAACTCTGATATTTCTATTTCATCTTCAGGAATAATGACATAACAAAGATATGTAATCTATTGATAATGAAGTCAAATGTTTTTGCCATTCTTATGTACTACAAAGGGAGCCTATCTAAAGAAAGCTGATTAAAAAGCACTTATATTACAAATCCTAACCATAATTAAAAGAGAAAAAAATATAGCCAAGAAAACAAACAAACAAACACCAAACAAAAACCCAAAAACCCAACACAACAAAAAGAAGAATCATAGTCATGCCAGATGAAAAATCCCCTTTGCACTGAAGAACCAAATATCAGAGCAATAAGGATACACCAGGTATGAAAGCAGCAAAACTAAATGTGTGGTTTTTGAATCATGAAATCTTTATTTCACTTAACACAAGCTCATCTCATTACTCCCTGCAACAGAGGAAACAACACCACACACTTTTAGGGGCCTGTTAAAGGTAGGGCCAGCACCAGGACTGAAACCCTGCAAACTGTTCTCATCCTGCTCCTATACCATGGGGCAAAACAATATTCTCACTCGCTTTGGTTTTCTGTACATCCCTCATCCCTCATGGATCAGGTGAGTCACTCCTACTCATGCAGAGATGCTGCCCATGGTTCACTCAGCTCACTGGAATCTCAGACTCTGTATGGACAAAAATCCACTGCCCAGAGCCTAAATATCCTTCAGTGTAGGATCAGTTAGCCATGAACACTTACACAATGCTAAGCTTCCAGACAAACATCCCTGAGAAAGTATTTTCCCAGCTTTATGCAAACAATCTCAAGGTGACCCCTGTAAATTTTGGATGCTTTCAAAGCCAGGCAGAAGGTCTGTCACCAAGCCTCAAGGTCCATCAGATGATGTCCTTTGGCTCCAAACCAGACTGGCTGAGCCAGAGCTTGCCCTGACGGATAAACCTTCAAAAAAAAACAGCCTTGAAACACAAAACAGGCAACCCACAGCCTCTGCTCCCAGGGCTGCAGTCACCTCTGAGCAAATAAAGGAACTGGGTGCTCTTGTGGCATGACAGGAGTTGCTGTCACACAGGAATGATTCTTCTCAAGGCCTGGAGTCAGTGCAAGTACCCCAGTGTTTATAAACTTGCTCCACTCTAGCACATTTCACACAGGCAGGCCTGTGTGCCATCCGTGAGGAAAAGAAGAGTTGTGGCAATTTTATGTTAGTAATAATTTTAAACCCATCAACTTCAACATAAGAATTCCTAGCTGTTTCAATATTTAATTTATTTTGCCTTCTAGTGTTCCTAAATTAGGGGGACATTTTATTGCTCTGACATTTTTATGAAAACTGAAACTAGGCTTCATTTTTTAAGCAAAATTTCTCCACTTGAAAAGCTAATTAGTGCTTGTGCCCACACTGGGGATGCAGGTGCAAAAACACAGAAAGACCTACACTCCCACAGACTGCCTGGGTGGAAAGGTGAATATCCTTTTGGGAACCTGGACATCCTGTACCTTTGTCACTACAGTAAATGGCAAGATTCTAATCTTGTCCTACTACTCCACAATTAAAACCTGCATCCATGACCAGACACTACAAACCCTGAGTCTGCATTTTTTCCTAAACAAGGATTAAAGCAGCACTTAACTACATAGACTGGCTGCCAGTTATTATATTAATATAATCCATCTTTGCTTCCTCTTGTTTTAAAATAGAGATAAGTGCTCTGGCAGCCTTGAGCTCCTTCCCTTTTGCCTTCACCAGCTGATTATTTTCAGAATGGAAATGCTGGCCTCAGTGGGTACCTGCAAACAGCCTGACTGCCCGTAATGATGATCTACCTGTCTGCTGCTTCCAGGCCACCTGTTTGCAGCCTCCCAGGAAGCCTTACAGATAGATAAAAAGCTTCCAATATTTTCTCCACATAAACTGCAACCCATCCATCAAGTTGTTTACATCACACTGAGATATATGCACCTTTATCATTAGAGGAGCTGTCTCCAGAAATGGGATGAACACAGAGACATCATAAATCTGCCCTTTTACAACAGGGCTGCATTATTTTTGTTGAAGGAAAAGCACCCAGCAGCATCCTAGGATCAGCCATTAAGGGGACACAGTGCAACAGAAGGGCACAAAGGCAGAATGTTTTTAAAACACAACCAGAACACTCCAGAGAGGACACGATGGGTTCTACAGCACTGGTGTTTTTCTTGGCTCAAAAGCTGCCATTCCACAAGCACTCTTAGGGCCAGGCAGCTTCTGCCAAAATTTTGAACTACCTACAAACCTGCCTGGCCCTCGATATTTCCTGTGAACACAGCCAGGGCATTGCAATTGCAATCTCACAGTAATTAACATTCTTCTGCAGCTCCAGTACACACGATCTGTCAAACAGGGAACGTGCCCAGGCTGTGAAGGCAAGGATCAGGCACAACAGCCCAGGAGCTCCATCCTCACTCAGAGGTATCACCTGTGCAGCCAGCCCCTGCCACCTGCCCCCGGCACTGCCACCAAGAGACACCCGAGATCAGCGCTGGGAGTGGAAATGTTCCTCCCTGTGATGAGAATGGAGCAGCACAGCTCTGCAGGAATCCCCTTCCAGCACAAAGCCAGCTGCACTGCACATCGTGCCATGGCTGTAACTGGGGATCCTTCTGAGTCAGGGACCCACAGGGATTCAGCAGCTTTGCCTCAAACATCCGCTGAAGGGATGAAGGAGAAAGTGGCAGAGGAATCTGGGGAAGATCATCAGCAACACCTCGAGAAGCTGTGGAGGGGCAGGTGTGAGGGCAATGAAAGACAGATCACATGTGAATCAAGTCTGAACTGACACCCCAAATCAAAAAAGAATCTATCCTGTGATCTGCTCAGGCTGGGGAAAAAGAGAAGTCTCCCCCCAGTGAGACAAGTATCCCAAAAGGACCTACTGTGGATTTGCTTTGAAAACTGCTTTCCTGTTTATCTGCCAAAACAAATAAGGACAATCAGACTTTGCTGTTGTAAACATCTTTCCTCTTCTTGAGACAAATTCTCTCACAGAGTAATAATTTCTTTTTAATTGCTGCATTTGGACAACATAAACCACTTGAGAAAAAGAGGACATGCAAAAATAACAACAGATTTGAAATGAAGTCTGGACCTTAACTTGAGCTACAGAGAGAATTAAAAGCAGATTAGAGTCGGTATGCACAGGTATTAGAGCAATACATGAAATTCCAAAGACAACCAGAGCACATTTTGCTGTGTCCCTGCAGTGTCCCCGTGCTGTGACACACTCTGTGCAGGGACATGGGGCTCGAATTAGGTTCATTTTCACACCCAGGGTTCTGTAACAGAACTGCAGATCCCAAACCTCAGGTTCCACCTCAGAATTGAGCTGGTTTTGCCACTAGGTGGGAATAGGTGCAGTTACTGATCTTAGAAGGCTGAAATACAATAAATGACTGCTTAGCCCACTGAAAAATAAACCAAGCACAAGATCATTTCCCCCCTTTTTTAAATGCAACTACATACAAAATCACAGCATTTGCTATTTCAGCGGGAATGTTTGTAGCCACAACAAGCTGAAGAGACAAGAAAGGATTTCAGGGAGAAGTAACAGCTTTTATGAGATTCATTGATATGTGGGGGAGAAGAGAGGAGCTTCTAGGCACACATAGTCTCGTGAAGCTGGGGTAGCTAAAAGCCTTCTGAGCTTTCCCAGATGCCACATAACGAGGGCTAAGGATCAGTCAAATGTGGTGGGAAGAGACCCCTGCATCCTGGAAGAATAGAGAAAGACATTTCCTCCAGTTCCATTCCATTTCTTTTCAAAAGCAAGCCATGTCCTGAACAGCACAGAGAATAAACCCCCCAGCAGGTAACACTGGCCTTGAAAGCAACTCTGGTACTTCCCAAGTCTCTCACTGGAATGTTTATAAGCAGAACGATAAAGTCCAAACACACAAATGTCAATGAAAGGCAGCTCAGGGAAGAGGATAAGGCTTTATGTCAAGGTGCTTCCTTTTCTTCTCTTTATCAGCTGCTCTGCCCCATGTTCAGTTTGTTCCTCAGCACCTCCCAATGTGCTCAGCACCAAACACGGGGCAGGGAGGAAGAGGAATCACTGTCAGAGAGGCAAAGGAATCATTTCTATCAGTGGCAAACTCCAAGGTCATCGACTGCCACTCTCTACAGCCTGTGTGGAAACCAGCTGGAAGAGCTAATGAAGGAATGGAATTCTGGGGTTAGAAAAACAAGTTTTAATGAGATGGACCAAAGGACTCACCTCTGATAACCCATGTGTTGATAGACAAACTCAAACTGAGTTTTCTATTTGCAGGAAAACATTCAGTTTCCCTATAGACCATTCTGTCCAGTTTAACAGATTGGTAACAGGGCTTTTATGGAATCCTGTGCTCGCCAGCTCTCTGCTGGTATCTGAGGTTACAAATTGCCTCTCTTGACTCTACAGGGCTATGATTTTTTGTGGTATTGACATTTTCCTTTCAAGCATATCAGTTCTTAATTTCAAATGCTGGTTGCTCATTTTATCTGCCCTTTAAGTGTTTAGAAAGATCCAAACTGGATTAAAGAAAAAAAAAATCAACCCCAAAACCCCACAGTCTTCTGGATTTATGTGTTTTTCTGATGTGTTTGCCATGCTGTAACCAATCAGATAAGCTCCTTAGTTCCCTCCAGTGATGGATTATTGAGTTTTATTTATGTTTCTCCTTGTTTAGCCTCCCAAGCACCAATACACTTGCACCAATGTCTCAGCTTCAACTCCCATTAAGGAAAGAAAGAGCTGGCAAATGTGATCAGCCTTGGAGATTTTCCAGAGTGAGAGTGCTCCTGAGCCCTCTCCTCTGCTCTCAACACATTTGGCACTGGCTCTGCTCTCTTCCCAGCCCTGCTCCCCAGCATGGGTTCAATACACTGTGCAGATCACTCACTGCATTTCACACCCACTTGCAGACATCTGATAGACAGGAGGAAAATAAAGAAAAACAGCACTGAGCAGTGAAGGTCAAAGATAAATTCGAGACTGATAAAGACTCTGATCTGCACCTCCCAAGTGCTGCCCCAAGTGTCCCTCCTGATCTACACTTCCTGAGCTTTTCCTTCCCCTGCAGGGCAGAAAGCACTTTTAGACTAATGGTCAGCTTCAAAATCAACACACTGGGTTTGTTCACATGGAAGGATTCCAACTCTCATACTTAAAATCAATCTTAATATACTTGTCTATTTTAATTGCTACAGAATTGTTCTCCAAAGCACTGCATCTCAACTCACTGTGGAAGTCTGAAGATATTTGTGGTGTTAACAGAATGATGATCTCCTTCCAGGTAAAGGTCAGTCCCCTTGCCAAAAAATTTAGCTTTGCAGAAGGGTGGATAATTAATTGTTGAAGCAGCTCCTGGCACTAATTAAACCTTGCTTGTACTCAGGAGCAGCCTGAGCTGCCATCAAGCAGCCTGGACTGATCCTCAGCGAGAGCTTGTCGGGATTTCCTCTACCTGAAGAGCACATTCCATCAATATAAAGTCTGAAACAACTGGAAATGGTGATTTATCTTCTGGGGTTCATTCCTGGTACAAGCTAGCTCACCTATGGCCGACTTGGGATTTTTCCCCACATCAGATTAAAAAACAGGCAGAGCAATGTGCAGGGAGCAGAACTCCTCCTGAGCTGGAAACCACAAGAAACAGAAAATGCCCACACAGTATAACTTGCTGGAATTGAAGGTCATCCCAGATCTCACTGCTCTACAGCCCAGGGGAGAAGCACATGAAGCCAAGCTCAGCACAGACTGTGCCCTGTGGAAGTGACATCTGCACCGGCACACACCTGCACTGTGAGCTGTACTCAGCACCTGTGCCTCCACAGAACCCGGGCTGCTCTGCCTGCTGAGGGCTGACATCAAACCAGGACCAGCAGTTTGCTCTCCCCTGTCCTCTCCTGCCCTCTCCTGTGTTTCACGTTCCTCGTTGAGCTGTGCTGTACCTATGGTATTGTGTCACACTCATCATCACCATGGCACTGAGGTCAGCTCAGCGCTGACAGGCTCCCAGAAGAAAGTAAAAACCAGTTTTAACAGACTTTTACCTGTCACCTGCTATATAAAAATGGGGTAACACTGCAGAGCTTCATCCTAGGGATGCACCACTGCACAACCACTGAGATTCCTGACACAGCTCCTGGCTGCTATAACCTGGAACCCACCAAGATAAATTTTCAAGGTCCTAATGCCTGCTGAATCCGTTGCAGACAGCTTAAAAGGCACACTGAAAACATGCCCTAACACCAACATCCACTGCTATGACAAGCCACTTGATTTCTCCAATTCAGTGTGCTCCCAAATGGTGAGTAACATCTGTGAAAAACAAACATTAAGAAGATATTACACAGTCAGCAAAAAAATCCATTTCCTCTCCAGTGTGTGGGATTGCAGTACACATTTCACAGAATTAGTTTACCATAGAAGACAGCAAATCAACTATAAACCAACTTGTTTACATGGCCCATGTGGGACTGAGAAGAGATCTCAGTTCCAATCTTTCAGTCATATGCACACATGATCAAAGCAAGGGTCCTGTGGCTTAGGGGCAGGTAAAACACCCTTGCTCTTATGGAAACTACACATTTATGGTTAAAAAGAATTAAACACACAGAGAAGTGCCTTTGATTTTTGCACACCTCCTGAATTCAGTCACACAGGCTGCTGTCCCAGCTTTCCAGACACACACAGGTCAGTTTTGGGGCTGGAAGGACAGTCCAGCATTCCAGCCCTTGGCTGAGGGAACAGAGCAAATACAGGACAAAGGGCAGGGAACAACAACCAGCCAGTGCAATTTTTAACTGCCTCTGCTTTTACCTCTGGTATTTGTTTTCATCCTACAGAGATATTAAAGGAAACACATTCCAGAGCAGAAAATGGGTTAAAGGCCAGAGCCAAGGGAAAATGAAGCCTGCTCCTCTTAGCACTGAACTCGTCAGTTCATAGTGAGGATTAAGAGCAGTGCCTGAATGTTTTCAGTTACATTCCAGCTCAATCACTGACATTTTAGTATAGACTAATGCCTGCTTGCAGTCTTGGATCACAAGGAAAAAGCAAGAAGGGAGCAAGGCAAGCAAACTATTATTACCAAAAACATGCAAAATATCTGAGTTGTTCACTTGTACGAGAATTATCTTTTCTTGAAAAGCCAAGAGTACAAGTCCCAGTTAAGAAATCCAAATACCTTGGATGACTGAGGATGAAAATGATTCAGGTATTAGTTACTATTTTGCAGGACCGGCTGTGACAACTGTATTTAGTCCTTACAACAGCCAACAAATTGAGGAAAGTCATCACAGAGAGGGGAGAAGGCAATGACTGGACGGACACGTGTGTGAGCTTAGTTTGTATTCAGCCATATCAGCTCTCTTTGCACAAAAGAGAGAAGTGAGATTTTAGGAGCAAAATGAACCATGAAAGGTGACAGCTTTGTCTCCAGTGGCCACAAGGGCCCAGAAATTCAAAGGTGTGAACATGACCTTGCCATCAACAGCTATTAAGCAGACAAATGCAGCTAAAGGTTTATCAAAACAGAGACACTGGCCTACATGTCCCCTGGCAACAGCAGCTGAACTCTTCTTAAATAACCTTTTGTTGGAGATTTGGGAAAACCTGTTAGTACATTACACTTTGCAGTGCTTTAAGCAGGGCTTTTGTTTTAAGTGATACTTCCTGCCTTCCCCTTCAGCTGTGCACAGTGTTTCCAAGGAATCACCGTTATGCTGCAGTGTTTCAGCTGGCATCAGGGGCTGACATTTTTCAGGGGACACAGCTGGAGGTTAGGTGAGAGCAACTGGAGTTGCTGCAGTTGCACCACTCGAACAGTCTGAACCTATGCTCTCCAAGACAGGGTAAGATCAAAACATGAGCTAAGGCTCAGAAAAGAACAAAATGAGAGAAAATGTGGCATCCACCCTTTCTAACAATCCAGCCCAGCACATGCCCTCACCAGCCACACACAGACACTGGGTGCAGGGACATGTCCTACCTACACCAGGTTGTTTAAAATACCAGGTTTTCACTGCTCCTCAAGTTCCAGGCTCACAGTGCTACTGCAGGAGCCAGAGGGAAGACTCTCATTAAGCTGAAAGCAAAAAGAAGCAGCAAAATTAAAAAATTTAAAAAGCAAGATGTAAACCAGCACTGGAGACTGATGCTTGGGCTTCCTCCTCCCCTCCAGCATGTTTGAGATGTGCCTCAGGGCCAACACAACAGTGACAGGCTATGGCAGCTTCTAGAGGACACTGAGGAAGGCTGGTCTGCAGAAAGCTTCTCATCTTTCTTCCTCAATGTTTTAACTCCTCTCTATAGTTTTTAATGACCTGAAAAGGGCAAGACAGGCAGACCCATCCTACTCCTCCTGCCCGTGAATTATGTGCAGTGTAGCACTGTGTTGCTGTTCATTTTCTAATCTCTCTTTTCATTAAGACCAAGGTGGTATCACAAGTATTGGAGTGTGTCAGTAGACCTGAACATGGAATCAGGGCAGCTTTCCTTCCCCCACCTCCATTAACCAGTTGAGACCAGACCACTGCTAGCCAGAACAAGCCAGAACACCAACTTCTGCTCAGACACAGTCAGAATGGAATCCAGCATTAAAAACTGGAAGGATTTTCATGTTGGTTCAAGAGAAAGTTAGCTCTCTGCTTTCCTTCATTTCTCAACATGTATGTGGTCATGCCCGTGGATTCAATGCACATCTGTTACAAAGCAGATGAACTGCACAGTCTCTTTCTTTCCTCTCTCTTCTGCTTCCAAGCAGAAAATTAAAGATTGGAGGGTTCACAGTCTATACTAAAACCACTGGTTCAGATGATGAGTGAAACACTTCTTTTGGAGGATTAACCTGAAATAGATGGCAAAGGAATGCAATTACTTTTTTGGTTTCAGTGACATTAAGCACAAAGAGTACCCTCAGTTTAGGGAACTTGGCAGTATCAAAACTCAGTTGATGATGAAGATAAATTAAGAAAAACCATAACATGAGACCAGCTTTCACAGAAATACACAGCTCTGCAAAGAGAAGACTAAAGCTGCTGTGATCAGCTCAGGAGGCAGTGATGGGGACCATCTCCACCCTGGAATGCCGGCACTGGCATTGCAAGATGGAAAAGGGTGCTTTCCTTGCACAGGAAGCACAGCGGGATATGAGGGGGTTCAGTCATGAGCTCAGGGAAGAGTCATGAAACTGAGAACAAGGAGGATGAGCTGGCGGTCAGGTGTGCACCTCAAAGTCCTGACTGAAGGAAGGGAGAAGGTAAAAGCAATGACAGGTTATGGATCCACGGGGAATGGAGAATACGCAGGAAATAAAATGAATGGAGAAACAAAATACATTAAGAAAAAAATATGATGAACACAGAGGAATTGTAGGTCACTTCAGGAGGCTGAAAATGGCCAATAGCAATGAAAGGAAGGGACTGCAAAGCTCCAGGAAGCCTTAAGCAACAGGACTGGCTTAAGGAGAAGCCTTAAACAGCCTTGAGCAAACAGCCAGAGCACCCGAAGGAAGGCCAGGGGCAGCAGAGGGTCTGGGGAGCCAGGGAGACATCGAGGAACCTGTAGAGGATGGGGAGGCAGGGAACAGGGAACCAACACAAACCAGTGCAGAGACAGAGCTGACTGGCTCCTGAGAACCCGGCCTGACAGGCCCTCGGGAGGAAAGTGCAAACAGCCCAGGGGCACGGGGGCTCTCAGAGCACAGAGACAGCTCAGTGGCTTCCAAACAGCACTGAGCAGAGGGACTGCTGCACTAACAGCACAGGAAATCCATCCTGCTGCTGCTGCCCCTCAGCAGAGATCCCTGCCAGCTGCTCTCCAAAGCAGGAATTAGAGGTACTTAGAGCTGTTTTACCAGGTAATCCATAGCAGTTCATGGAAAGAGAAATGTCTTATTGAGTCTCAGCTGCTGTTCACCTTCACATACCCACGAGCACTGTGGAGAGGAGATGTTACAAATGTTTAACAGTGAGAGCCAATATTCATGGAAACAAACTGCAGCAAAGCATCACTGTCAGACTGGCACGAACTGCAGCTTCCAGTCTCTGAGCACAGGGCAGCCCCGTCACCAGCAGTGGTTCATGTTTCATTTCTCCCCAGCCATTTTAAACAAGAAACAAGAAAATATTCCAAAAGAGGGAGCCTTGGCTAGAGCTAAGGACTACAGTTTGCAGAGGCTCTTTGCAAACATGAGGCAAAGATTCAGCTGTAGATTTCTCTGACTGAACTCCCCAGCAGAGCATTTCAAGGTGAGCAAAAGCTGTAATGCAGAGTGCTCATGGGGCTGCCTCCCAAGCTGACCAAACTTGAATTTATGGCTCCTCTCCACCAGCAGCCTTAAAGAGAAAAACCTCCTGTTTCTAAGTGCAAGAATTCTGCCTCTGTTGTGGAATCCATCTGCCACTGTGAGGTCCTGATCCAGCACTGCTGCTCTGAGGCCATCAGCACCCTGCTGAGATAAATACCAGTGAAAAAAACAGCATTTAAACTACCTGTCAAAGCCAGCAGTCAGACAGAGGCCACAGAAGCCAGTTAGAGACAAAAACCCCCCCAGAATCAGATTTATTAATTAGTCATGTGACTTAACTCATTGAGTACCACTGTAGGCTTTAATGGATACTGACATATTGATACTCCAGTGGACTCATTTAGAAAGAGAAATTAAAAATAATAATCAAGACTAAGGAGTTAGCCCATCAAAATAGAGGTGGCTTCTGCTTCCTTTTGTTCATTTTAAGGACCATCCCAGCTTAAGTAAACCAGCCAAAAATCCAGCACAAACACTAGCACACAGAAGTGAGCTCTTTTCTGTTAGCACCTTTCTAGAGGCAATACAAACCTCTACTTGTTAGCAGTCACAAATTTCAGGCAGAGGAGAGGTTCCAAGTGGGTTGGCAAGCAGGAAGGAGCATCTCCCAGAGCTCCACAGGCTCAGAGCCAGGCAGGGCTGTCTCACAGCCCCTACGGAACAGGAGCAAACACCTTGGAGTATCCCTAACTTCTTCCTTTTCCCAGAAGTGGGTCATTAAGTGCTCTCCTCCTTAGTGAATCCCACATGGAAGCACACATCCTTGCTCAGTGAAGCCTCTGCTTTTGGATTTTACCAGCCATGAAATTGCTGTGACCAACACAGGAGCTTCCTTCACCACAGGTTGAAGTGTCATCCCAGCAGAAAAGGGTTCACTCCTTGTGGTGGCACAAAACCTTATCATCCTTTTTGCCACACAGACTTAATGAGAGGGGAGTACCCAGTTAACACACTGTCTACTATGCTTTCAGCTGACTCTGTAGGGGAAAAAATGGCATTTTAAAGCTCTGGCATCTGCCCATTCTTACTTGACAAACTGTTTGCGGGTATGGCAAAATGTATCACTGCCTTGCTGTGGTCGTGTAAGGACTCACTTCTAACTCAATATATGAGCAGATTTTCAGCTGCCAAATTCAGTTTGCTATTCCTCACAGACAGACTTACTAGATTTTCTTTCTTTCCTGCATTTAACCCCATGAAATGTGCAGTAACTTAAAACACCATCACTTATTATTAAATTTTAAGTATATGGTAACTAGAGATGTATAAAAGAGTTTTAAAGAGTCCCTCCAAGACAAAGCACTACATTTTTGTATGCCATCTGATAACTATGTGAACTATCAAGCATTTAAACCTTGGCTGTAATTTCAGAAGAGCTACAAATAAAACCTTATTTACAGCTGGGTCTTTGCTCTCCTTTCTCTTCCCCCACTGAGTCAGCCTGGTCTGTTAGTCCTTACAGGGGCTGTGCATGAGAGACAGTATTGAAAATGCACTATTTCAAAAAGATCATCCAACATATATATATATATAAACACATAAACCATAAGTCTATACTCATTCATACCATGATTCCTGCCAGGCAAAACCAGGAAAAGATATTGAAATGAACTTTTCATACAAATCACTGGAAAAGAGAGCAGAGTCACAACATTGCCTAGTGCTTGTTCCGAAAAGGGGCCTTGTCAGAGTAATCATTTCATAATATGGACCTGTGTGTAAACACTAACAGTGGAGTTTGTAACACTGATTAATTTACTATGCACTGTAGGAAGTGTACATAACTTGCTGTCTCTGGTACATCCTTAGAAGCCATACTTCCAGCTTAATATGCCGTGTGTGATTTCAGGGATCACAGACTACAAGTGATTTGAGTATTACCGATGTCTGCACACACTCCTTGTGACTTTGTGATGTTTAGATGACCCCCATTTTGACCACTAGCAGACCAGCTCAGCACCAGAAGTACAAACTTCCACCTTAAACTCGAAAAACCTCTTTTTGGACAAGGAACCACAACACCCCAACTTTCCAGCGGGCCAAGAGGAGCGGAGATGCCTGGAGATGGACCTGTGCAGTGCCAAGATGCCAGCACCTTGGCCAGAATGCCTGGGGGGTGCTGAGGGTGCCCTGAGAAGATGCTCGGGGTGCAGCGCTGGCCCCGGCGGTGCCCGTGTGCCAAGGCGCCACTCAGCGCACGCAGCAGCCGAGTGCAGGTTTGAGACAGGCACCTCCTGTAAATGTCAGTGGGTTTTTAAAGGTTAAGTAAGCATCTTGAGAAAGGCCTTCGTGCTCCTGTGCTCCACCTCAGTGAAGGCTGATAAAGGATTATTGAAAAAGGAAAAAAAAAAAAAAAAAAAAAAGCCTGCAGCAGATAAAAAGCTCACGGGTTGCTGTTGAACAATTGAATTTTTCTGTGCCAACTACAGTAGTAGAGTACCAGTGGCAGATTTACCATTATTAATTACTAGAACAAAGTATTAAAGACTTTTGCTTAATTAATGAACTCATCTCCAGATGAATGTTAATTCATATACATAACCATGTCTTAAAGCTATGGCAGCTTCCCTTGGAGTGCCCTCTGAAACATCTGCCCTCGAGGTCAGAATTAGTGACAGCTGCCTGGAAACAAGACCCAAAACTTGATGAGAGCTCTGTGCTGCACCATGAGCTCTATTACTGCCGTTATTTGAAGGGAAACGGACTGGAGAAGCAAGAACCAAGAAAAAGTGAAGCCCAGGAAGGACAGCACCAGCTGGACACTCTCCTGGGCTCACTGCAGGAACACCAACACCTCACAACCAGGAGTCTGGTCTGGTGTCACACACAACACTCAGGGTGAGAAAGCTGGTTTTGGATGGGGGAGGATACACCTCAACACCCTGTCTCTCCTCCCTCCCTCCATCTCTGGTAGCTCCCTGCCACCCTCACTGGTAAAGGGCCATAAAATTAGAACAAACTGAATGGATCTCGCACTATGAAAAGAGGGAGACATTTCTTCTCTTCAACAGGGGCAGAAGAAAACAGAAGGAAAATGGAGTCAGAGAGTAAAAAAGGACTGATAGCAGCTACTCCCACTTTGTTTATATGTCTAGAGAATAGCAGAGGAGACTAAAAAGTGAGGGGAGAGAAGGGAACCAGGGATAGAACCTGGATATGAGGAACACCCTGAGGAAGAAAAAGCAGAATGAGGAACAAAAGATGACAAGGAAACAGTAAGCAGCAGAGAAGAGAAATCCACCAGGGGAATAGAGAAAAACAAAAGAGCAAGAGCGTAACAGAATCAAGTGGGGGAGGGAGGCTGGAACAAGAATCACTGAAACGGCTCAGAAAACTCAGACATGTCATGTAAAAAAAGTCCCAAACTGTAAATAGAAGAAGAAGGGGGAAACCATACAGAAATATTACAGGCAAAGGAGAGATCAGCTTTAAAGCCTGCCCTGCACAAAGCTTGCAAACATGAAGGACATAAGGCAGGTCATTACCACCACAACATCAACCTCTGCCCAAAGAGGAGTCACAGGGGCTCAACCCAAACCATCCGCCCTTCCAGGGACACAGCACCTTTAGTGCAAAGTATGACTTAGTTTGGTCCCAGGCTGATTTGATGGCCAGTGGGATCTGAGCCAGCAGTGCCCTGGAGCCAGGAGGGACATCCCTGTCCTGGGGACATCCCTGTCATGGGAACATCCCTGTCCTGGGGACACCAGGCCCAGCAGTGCCAGCCGGGCCAGGGAGGGGATTGTCCTGCTCTGCTCTGGGCTGGGGCAGCCTCACCTCCAGAGCTGGGGCAGTTTGGGCACCACAGTGTAAAAAGGACATCAAGCCATCAGGGAGCATCCAGAGGAGACCACGGGGATGAGGAAGGGTCTGAAGGGAAGGGAAGCCACGTGAGGAGCAGCTGAGGGCACTTGGAATGTTCAGCTGGAGCAGAGGAGACTGAGGTCAGACCTCATTGTGGTCTTCAACATCCCCATGAGGGGCAGCACAGGGCAGGTACAGATCTCCTCACTCTCATGACCAGGGACAGGACCCAGGGAAGGGCTGGAGCTGTGCCAGTGGGGTTTAGGTTGGATTTTAGGGAAAGGTTCTTCCCCCAGAGGGTGCTGGCACTGCCCAGGCTCCCAGGGAATGGGCACAGCCTCAAGGCTGCCAGAGCTGCAGGAGCTGCCAGGGATGCCCAGGGGGGATTGTTGGGGTGTCTGTGCATGGACAGGAGTGGGACTGGATGATCCTGATGAGTCCCTTTCAACTCAGCATATTCTTTTTTGATTTTGTAGTAAGAATACAGAGCTCCTACATAATAAATATCACCAGGAAAAACCCTTTCATTGACAGGTCTCTGATTTTAGTACTAGAGGGTCCTGGAGATACTCCTGGAGCTGAAAATGGCACAGCTTCCTTGCAGTGCCAGCTCTGGTTGGCTGTAAAGGGGACAAAGTTCAGCTACAACAGGGTTAAACCAGAGCATTGGGGTAACCATGTGACCCATCTGTTCTGGATTTCTTCACTTGTCTATGAAAATCCACCACATTCTGTCATGGAGATGTCAAGAAGGAAAACTGCACCTCCTGGACTGAGGAAGCTGCTGGTGCCCATGCCCTGCACTGTCCTGGCTACGGGCACCCAGAGCAGCACCCCTGGCACAGAGCTGCCCAGCACCCTTCTGCTGGCCCTGCAAACCCAGCTCAGCTCCCAGACACCTTCCCCTGGCCCTGTGTGAGGGCTCACAGCCTGAGCAGCACACTCCTCATCCCTTCTGACATCCCTGCAGCCCTCCCACTGCCAGCAACGAGATCAAGCACAGGGACACAAATTATCCACAGAGCAGCCCATGCAACTGCTGCTTTTTGAGATTAGTAATGTTAACAGAACAGCTCCGAGCACAGAGCTGCACAGCAGGGCAGCTGTGGGCAAAGCAGCTCACATCACCTGAACTACGGGCAAACAACTTCCCAAGCAGTGCCGGCTACCAACGAAGATGTAAAAACAAGGCTGCTTTGTGAATTAAAGCACTCTTGTCAGGAAAGGCTTGCCAAGTGAATTGGAACAACTCCCCTTCAGGCCAACTCCCCTTCTGCACCCATCTGAAAGGAAACTGTTCTCATTCATGCTGGTATAATGCGATGTATGTGTGGGCCAGGCTGCACCAGCACAGCTTATTCTGATGCTCTTACTTGAGTCCAACTTTTTAGATTTTGCCCAACTTTTAGATGTTTTAAGTCACCTAATGCAAAATAAATTGAAAGAAATCCGAATCTTTATTGCAATTATTTCTGAAATACTGCATGGCAATGTTTATTTGTCCCTGAAACAGTGTCAGAGGAGACGCTGTGGTAGGTTCAGCAGGAACAAAAGACAGTCCTACTGCTGGCTGAATCTGCTCCCTGTAATTTCTGCTGCCTGCTATTTGTCAGACAACAATAACAAGCCATGATTTTTGAAGTAAAAATGCGCTGGTATTTGAATGAGTAATATCCAACTCTTCAGTCAGGGGAGGGCACATTCTTTGCGTTCATATAATATTTCACAAATCCCCCAAAGTGCAGCAGCACACAAGGATGTGGTTTGTTTCTCTTTCAAACAGTCATCTGCAAGCAATTTCATTCAGTTAAATATCAGAATTAAATTTTAGCCATAGTAGTGCTTCTGTGCAAAGGAAATTATGTTTTAAATAGGCATGCAGATGTGGTCGTGCAGATTGGGGCTTAAAACAGAGTAAATAACTGAAGGGGAGAGGCACTTACTCCTGAATTGCTATTCCCAACTCCAGAATGAAAGTTCTATATATGACATAGCTGAAACCACTTCAGAAATAGAATCAAATTATTATACAATAAAGTTTGTTGCTCTTAGAGAAAAGATGATCAGATAAGAAATACTGTTTCAAATTCAAAAGGTTTATTTTTTAATTTGTACTAATTTCTCTGTTTAGACAAGCCCAAATAATGCTGCGATAATAAAAGTATTCTGTGCTACCCCATGTCTGAGACAGAAACAGCCAATAGCACACATCAACAGGCACAGCAGAAAGGCTTCCTAAATTTGGGTTAGTACAGATGTGATGCAGCTCTCCAGGACTTCCCAGAGAAAACTGTGTCCTTTACCAAAATTTCCCACTGGTAAGTGTCCCTCTGAATGGGGCAAGCTCAAGCCACGCAGCCTGGAACGTGCAGGACTGGCTCTGACTACCAGGGACAGTTGCCTGCTTACCAGGACAATTTTTGCATGCTGTCACAACCACCTCGGGCTCCCTGTCTCAGAGAAAAATACTTTACCTTTTTCTCTTCTAAATATCTTCCAGGTGAGTACAAGATAATCCCTGTTCCCCATGAAGAATCAGTGAGTGGCCAACAAGTGTGGAGGCAATCACTTCCCACATGGAAATACTCAGAGAATTTAAGTACAGAAATGTCCAGAGAAAGACAAACGCCTCCTAAAACCAGCCCTCAACCCAACAAACACAGACTGTCAACACTGACAAACACACACCCAAGATTTTAGAGAATGAGGTTCAAGTCAGGCCAAAAGCTCAACCAACTGTGTTTTCCAGCGCTCAGTCAAGTCATTGGTGCCCAGAGTTAAAATCTGGTTTGGGGTGGAGGGCTTCTGTACTCTATTTGTGCCTCTGCAATAGCTACTTTGGGGTGGGGAATGACTTCAAAAATTTCATTTCAATATTTTTCTGGGAATATTCTTTCTTTTGTCCTAATACAGAATGGTCATGTTTTGGTATGTCAGAAAAAATACATTAACAAAAGCACAAGATCATCCCCTCTTCATTCCAGTCCTGTGCCTGGCTTGAGGAAGAGGAGCTCTGCTTGTCATGGGGGGAATGTCTCTGAAGGAAAACAACTCCTGGGACAAGGTCTGTGTGTGTCCCATGCCAGAACTATGCTAACAGGCAGGATTCAGCTTGATTTCACCTGGAAAATGAAAAGCACTGTGTAGCTCTTAAATATTTTATTATTGAGAAGGGAACATTTCCAACCGAGAGCTTTGTTTACAGCTTGGCAGAGTGAATGGAAAATATCACATGTTGATATTTGCATTTATCACCTCTGAGCACTGGGAATGGGTAACCTCATGCACAGAGACTAAACAGTGGCAGCAGCCAACAGGCAGCGAAGCACCCCCTCCAATTCAAGCCAGTATCTTTTCAAACCCATTCAATTCACTAAATTTAAATGCACCGATACCTTTAAATCAGAAACAAACACTCCAGTGTTCTGGGAGTGAAACAGCACTAAACTATGTGGTAATGCCAGGGAAAGAAATACCTCCCTCTCTATAATAAGCCCACAGGAGACCACAGCCCCTTACACAACTATTTGCTACTGCGGGATTACTGCTGAATTATTTCTCAAAAAGAGTCTAATAAAATTTGAGTAAAACCAGAACCATTCCTACTGTTGTTATCAAAAGACTTGTCTGTACCTGCATAATAAACTCTTTTACAGGGAAAGAAAATGAGAGCATTAAAATTTACTCTGATGAATGTCTTCCTAATGAAAGTAAAATATTTATCACTTAGCAATTCTTACTTATGGACACTAAGTAAAATATTTTGGTGTTAGATGCATAATGGCCAAAGAATTAAAATGTGTCTTTTCAGCAGAACATGGAAAATCAAAGAGTTTTTTTAAATTAAGGACCAAGCTAAGACAAGCCTTGTGAGAATGAACAGCATTTCTGTGCTCCACTAATTCCAAACACTGCTTGACAGATCAAATTAGTGTATACTAGGGACTAAATATGAATGCCATGGTTTTGGGCCTTTTAAAAAATGATTTATATTAAAGAACCATGTGAATTAGCCCTATTCTATATTGCTAAAACAGGCATGTGAGTGCCCTAATTGCAGGTGATTTAAAAGTCCGGGGACAAAACTGCCATTTAATTCTGCGGTACAGTGACAACTTCATAACTTGGACCCTTCTGAGCTTGCCACCAGAAAGGTGGAGAGAAAAAATAAACGAACAAAAAAACCCTAAAAGAAAGGCTTAAGCCTATTTCCCAGGAGACAAGCTCAGGCAGACAAGAACAAGTGGCATGTGCAGTGTCACACATCACAGAATATCCTGAGGGGAAGGAACCCCCAAGGGTCACCCTGTCCCACTCCTGCCCTGCACAGACACCCCAACAATCCCCCCTGGGCATCCCTGGCAGCTCCTGCAGCTCTGGCAGCCTCGGGGCCGTGCCCATTGCCTGGGGAGCCTGGACAGTGCCCAGCACCCTCTGGGGGAAGAGCATTTCCCTCATGTCCAGTATGGTTACTGGGAAAGAGCCAGGATCTAAATTTAAGTTTTGATCCACTCTTAACTCTCCTGTTTCCTGGTCCACAACCATTTCTGACCTTGTTTTAGCTCCCAGCGGTGCAGAGTTCCAGGTCCTGGGGCAGCCAGTGCCAGCCGGGCTCCTGAGCTCACCCCAGCACCTGGAGCTCCCTGCTGAAGGTGCTTTGAGCAACCACAGCTCCATTTTCAGTCTGCTGAGCCCCCTCTGCCCCCAGCAGCCAGCCCAGCCTGCGTTCAGCCAGGCCACGTTCCAGGGGTGGGGTCCCTGGCAGGGCTTGGTGCCTGGGGCTGCTCACGGGGTCACTGCAGCTCTGCTGCTGTGCTGGTGCACTGACAACATTCGCACTCAGAAACTCCCAACATTTCCTGGGAGTTAAACATGGATTTTACAGTGTTTCATTAAAAATAAATAACCTACTTAAGGGGGAAAAAAACCCAGTATTACCAAAGGTAAACATACCAGGAGCCTCGACTAATGTTGACACAGCACAAAACACATATCAAATATTTGTCAATGAACTTTTTAATGCCATTTACAGGAACTTTTGTCTGTGCTTTTTAATATTTTCACACTTTGTCATAATTTATTCCTTTCCCAAAGCACGCTCTGCTTTTAGCTGACAACTACTTTTTTTTAAAATTTAAACCACACTATTAATGTAGTAAATTTCCAAAAATATTTCTGAAAGCATGTTATCCCTGGCATTTAACCGCCAGCTTGTCATACAGCTGAGCCCTCTAACCTTGGCACTGCAAGAGTAGACTTTAAGTAACCACTTGCTTTAAGGAAGAGGGGGGAAAAGGGCAGATTTTTGGATGACAGAAAGATGGCATTTTTACAGTGACAAAGATTTATGATATTTAAATTGCTCAGCCAAACTACTTATTCAGTCATCCAGTGCAATGACTGAAGTTCAGATGGGTATCCTGTATTTAAATGCACAGATACACTGCAGGGCAGCTACTTCTGGATGGTTTTGATGGGCTAATTTGCAATAAAAAATAAGATTCCAAGGAAGAACCTTGAGGAGAGAATTGGCTGGTGGGATGTATAAAATCCAACTGGTATTTCAATGCCCTGCCAGCTCCACTGATGTGTTACCGGGCTCTGGATATGGGGATAAGTCTTAATGCAACAAACACCTTAAATATCCGAATGAAATGCTCCAGCCATAGCAGAGATCTCTGCACGGGAACAAGTTCAGCTGAGTTCCTGGGGGAAGGAAAAAAAATCTCTGCAAAGAGAATGGAGTTGTCTGTAACAGCTGACAGAAGTTCAGATGCAGCTAGTCAAGTGCAGCCAGTTATGATTCAGTTGTATAATAGCATTTGCACTGACAGACAAGACAATCTTTCTTACAACTCTCTGTAGCTTTTTGGCTTGAAGAATCTTGATGTTCTTATAAATTGCAACTTCCCATCACATTCAAAATGTCTATATATTTTTACAGGACACAAGGCATTTGTATGGCATCTGTTACAAAATATATATTCCTACTGCCTAGGAAATGCATTTCAAGTCTTCATACATTAAGTCTGATTTATTCAAGCTCATGGAAAAACTATTTTGGGCAATCTGGAGCACAGGATGCATGAAGAAGTGGGGTGCCAGAGACTGCCTTCTGATTCTCTGCCCCTTGGCACCAGCATAGAGAAAAGTTACTTTGACCTGAAATTAATGTAAATTGAAAGTGCTGCAACCTGAACTACTCCAAGAATGTAATTCTAATCCTATTTACCTGACATCATTAATCTGTGCAGCACTGATCATCAGTCAGTTATCTCAGTTCACTGCAGTTGCCAGGGAGCATCCCTATTTATGGAGACGTTACTCTCTTCAGCACAGAGGTTGAGTTTTTGCTCAGATCATCTAGAGATACTATCTGCAGATGATCTCCAGCTGACAGAGGCCATTCCCAGGGCTGGCAGAGTGCACCAACACTCCCAGGAACACATGCTCCTTATCCAGGCATTTCTCATGGCATTTCCTGACCACCCTGCACTTCTGCCAGGCACCACACACTGAGGAAAATGTCCCAGAATTCAGAGACTGCAACAGAGCTACCAAATCCCAAAGATGTACTCCCCTCAATGAGGTTTTGTGGTTTGGTATTTCCCAATTCCCATGGGCTCCAGTGACAACGTGCTGGGCCTCAGAGCCCAGTCTGGAGGAGCACGGGAAGGAGCACAGCGCTGCAGTGGGGGGCAACAGCTACACTGAGAAACCTGAGCATGACAAACACAGAGCAAAGCCCAGGCACCAAAGCACAGCACTGCACCATCCCAAGCTCCCTCTCCTGAGCACTCTCACCAGGTGACTGCAGAGCCCTGGAGATGGCACAAGGCACCAGGAGACAGCTGCTTCTACCCCCTGTTGTGCCCTTTGCACAGATGCTTGTAGATCCCTTACAAATATCCAGGAGCCGTGGATGAGGTATTTTACATTTCTTTTGAGAGACTTTGTGCCTACTTATAGATTGCCTTCATTATTATTGTCATAATTATTATTATTATTAACAATGCAGACACTCATAGCTTCACATTTTCACAGAGTCACAGAATATCTTGAGTTGGAAGGGACCCACAAGGATCGAGTCCATTTCTTAAGTCAGTGGCTCACAAAGGGATCAAACTCATACCCTTGGTGTTATTGACACCTTGGTTTTGTTTCCTTTAATCTTGTTGGACCCTACTTGTGACCCTTCCTTCAAGAGCACAAGAAAAATCTGCAAAAAATATACTCAGGTTGTAGGACAGAGCAAGCAGGGGATGCCCTGCCATGGGACCACTGCTGCCCCACACACCTTCATTCACAGAATCTCAGGATAAACGAGGTTGGAAAAGACCTTGGAGATCATCGAGTCCAACCTATGACCAACATCACCTTGCACCCAGACCATGGCACTCAGTGTCAACGCAGTCTTTTCCTGAACACCTCCAGGGACAGTGATTCACCCACCTCCCCAGGCAAACCATTCCAATTCCCCATCACACTTTCTGTAAAGATTTTCTTCATAATGTCCAGACTAAACTTCCCCTGGTGCAGCTTAAGGATGCGTCCTCTCATCCTGTCCCTGTTACCTAGAGCAGAGCCTGATCCCACCTGGCTGCACCCTCCTGTCAGGGAGTTGTGCAGAGTGATGAGGTCTCCCCTGAGCCTCCTCCTCTCCAGGATAAACAACTCCAGCTCCCTCAGCTGCTCCTCACAGGATTTGTGTTCCAGATCCTCTCCCCAGCCTTGCTGCCCTTCTCTGGATGCATTGGGGTATCTCCCTGCTGAGCCTCCAACCCAGCCCACAGACAGTCACTGAGGCACGGCAGTGCCCTCCTTCACCAGCGCAACAGCGGGAAAAGGCAAACCACACCCTCCATTATTGCGAGAGAAGAAGCTTCACCGTGTCGGTGTGGCAGAATGGCCAGGGTGCCTCAGCAGCAGCTCTGTGCAGAGGGACGGGAGCTGGTGACCCCGTGCTGCCTTTGTCCCAGCTCGAGGGACAGCGCTGCAGGCCGAGCACAGGGAGAGCTGCCTGCACAGGGAGAGCAGAGAGAGCTGCCTGCTCAGGGAGAGAGCAGAGAGAGCTGCCTGC
>VXBU01005720.1:894500-936781 GCA_013400315.1 Bombycilla garrulus
GAGAGCTGCCTGCACAGGGAGAGAGCAGAGAGAGCTGCCAGCTCAGGGAGAGCTGCGTGCTCAGGGAGAGCTGCCTGCTCAGGGAGAGCTGCCTGCTCGGGCAGCACAGTGACCCGAATGCTCTGTCCCTGTTCGAGCATGCTGGCAGCAAACAGAAAAGCTCCCAAGCAGGAACTCTCCTTCCACACAGATCTCTCTGCAGCTGGAGCAGACACTGCCAGACACGCAGCACACGGCCCTTTGCGTGTCACTGTCCCAGGGAACTCTTTTCATCCAGAAACTGCAGTTCAGGCTTTCCTCCTCAGAAACCACAACCCACACTCCTTTGGTTTTTTTAATAGAAAACACCAGTCAGTGGAAGCATGAAATACAGACATTTTAACTCACCCTTATCAATTTGTGGTGGAGCTCATAAAGTGTGTCTGGAGAGCATCAGCAAGTCAGCCAAACCACGTGGGAGCTGGAACAGGGAGAGGGACCCACTCGGGGATACCTTGCTGAGACAATGTGTTTTACAGGAGAAAATGCAATGTGCCTCACGTTATCAATAACATTTAACTGAGGCTGCTGCTGGACAAAAGACTTCTGTAAGAATCTCTCTTGATTTTGAACTTGGAGCAAACCATTACCGGCCCCCAAGAGACTTCAGTATAACAATATTCTCTTTACACAGTGGTGGAGTAAAAGCTGGGAATTGTATCAGCTCTCAGAACATGCAGAGACAAGTCTCAGTAAAGAATGAGCCCCAGCCCCATGCCAGCAAAGCAGTTTGAGGTTTGATGATGCAGAGCCAAGCTGAGCAGTACAAAGAAAACAAACCTCTGCTACGAGGGTAGTTCAGCCCCCCTGCCCTGTGCCATCAGCTTCAGCAGGGAAACCGAGACAGCCTCTGCCAGAGCGCTGCACCACAAATATCTGTCCCTTTCATGTCGCTTTTCATATCTGGATTTTTGCCTTCAATAGGTATCAACAACAAGCACATACGTATTCTTAAAAGTCACTGTGTTCAACATGACACAGACACGTGCCTGAATGTGTTACTGGTTCTGTCTTGACCGATTTCTGACTGACAGCAATAAATTTACTCTTTAAATAGAAATCTAACAATTACAATAATAAACCACAGCATGGATTTAAGTGGTCACTAAATCAAACATTCAGGGCAGACATTGTCAGGCAATATCCCTTTCCACACAACCTATGTTTGGAAGTTGACAAAAGCTCTACTCATATTAATATAATAGAGTTTATTTCTCCAAATCAGACCTCAAATGTATTACAAAGTGCAGCCTTGCATGAAATCACCCTCAGAAACCAATGAGGTCCTTCTGTGACAGACCACAAGACATAATAAACAAAATATTAATAATCAGTCTACAAGGAACAGTATCTATGTCATCCAGTGCAGTTATTTCTCCTTTAAATTGCAATAAAACTGCACAGATTTGTGATGTTATCCTTGGATTGCACACACTTCCAGAGGCACAGACTGTGAGAGCAGAGTTAGTGTTCACCTGCAGGAAGGTGCCCAGCACAGTTCCTTCCTGGAGCCTTTAAACAGAGAGAGAGTGAACCAGCAGCTCCTGTTAAAGCAGAGCTGTGCATGGGAACCTTTCCTCCAGCTGCCTGCAGACACTGGAAACACTTCATGAACTCCAAAGCAAGCCTTGGTGAGATTGCCTTCTTTGCCAAAGGATAATTTTTGTTAACACCAACACCTCCAGAAGGATGGAGCTGCTTCCAGCTCAGTGCTGTGTGTTGTCACGCCAGGGAACATGGGTGCAGCTGAGAGATGGGAAAAGAATTCAGAAAACAGAGAGCTCAGCTTCTATGTTGCATTTTAGTTGCAATATTTGGCAAAACTCATGTCATTTTGGGGCTGAAGACATGAATTACTGCACAGCTGCAGTGAGAGACAGAAGAAACAATCACCACGTTACAGGATGGAAATATTTTATGAGATAAAGAGCACAGCCAAACCTTCCTTACACCAAATACAGAAATCAGAAGTTTTTAATAGAATTCTAGGTACTTCTTTGAGTAACCCAGATAAGTTTCAAGCCCTATACTGCATTTACGTGTTTATCTAGAGATAAGTAGAGCACTGAAAGATGAGATTAATTTTTCATCCTGAAAAAGGAAACTTTCCTCAGAACTCCTTCCCAGGAGTACGGAGCAGGAGGATGGGGCAGAGAGGGTGGCTGTGACTCTTCCAGAGCCTTCTGATGGACAATGGCTTAAGAAAAGCCTCAAAGCCATGACAAGAGGCTTCTCTGGGGTCTGATGCTTTCTTTGACTCCTCCAGTTACAAGCAGAGAATTTGGTAAAACCATCACCCTTTAAACTTCATCCCAACCTACTGCAGCTCTCACTACCTCTAAAGGAAACCGAAAGGAGTAGTTAACGTGGGTGCTCACATCCAAATCCCAGATCTCTCAGCAGCCCTGAGTCTGTTCCAGGCAGTCCTGACCTGAACCAACCTCAGCCAGGCCGGCACAGAGCACGGCTGGTGTAAACCCAGTCCCAGCCCAGGGCAAGTGCCCACCACTGCAATCACTGCTCAGCTCGGCTCTGCAGCTCTGAGCAGCAGATCCAAGGATCAAACGCTGCTGACAACCCATGAAGGAGATTGCTACCCAAGCAACATCAAGCACAACCACTGCTGTTCCAGAGGATGCGCCCAGAGCAATGCTGGAATATGGGACTGACACATTGCAGTGACTTGAATCTCCTTGCAGATGCTTTCCCTGCCGCCCCAGCCACATGCAACAGGATCAAAAAAGATGCCTAGCAGAACACACAGGGGCTCTTGAACAATTCTGATGCTCTAAAATATGCGAGAGGGAGAGGGAGCAAGAGAACAAACATTTAATTTCCTTGTAAAACAGATGACTGCATTGTAATTTACTAGCAGCTGCTGGCAACAAACACCATCCTCTCATATTCCTATTAGCCAAGCTACAGCTGATTTATTAAAGGCTCAGATACATCAAAACAAATGACTGTAACATCATTTATATTGCTATTTACAGCTTCTTAATAGGGTTACACAAAGGGGCAATGCAGCACAAACTGGAATCTGGTTACAAGTCTGTCAAGCAGCAGCAGAGCATCTCTCTGTTGCTCTCTCTCTAGCACTGAGCTCCTCTGTATCATTTCCAACAATTACCTGTGTTTCTGGGAGGCTCAGGTGTGCAGGAAATTGCTGGTGGCAAAGCAAGCAAGTCTTCCCAAACAGCACAAATACTCAGTGGGCTGCTGCTAGTCAATATAATACTGATTTAAAAACAAAAAATAAAAAAAAAACCAAACAAACAAAAAGAAAACAAAACAAAAAACAAACAAACAAACAAAAAAAAACCACACAAAAAAACCACAAACCACCAAAACAACAAACCAAAACACAAGAAGAACCTAAACCAAGCCTCTGCCCAGCTGTGAGACTCAATCAAATATTGTTGCCCGGTAAGGAATCAATGTTATCACTCCTCTGCAGAGCATGCTGCTCCCACAGCTGCTCCTGGAGCCACAGGCAGCACATTTACAGACAGGCTGTGTCAAACACAGCCAGGGATCAATATCATGCCTGTTACTGAGCTGGGCCAGTTTTTCAGAGCTGTCTCTCCTGGGCTGCCTGAGGTGTCCCTAAAGTCAGAGATTCCTCAACTCTTTGCTGATGACAGGCAGGGAATGATGTACCCATTACAGAGCAGCAGCAGTTCCTGGGCCTGCAGGGTTGCTATGGGCACAGCAGTGCCATCCTGACTCTCTCATGGGATCACAGAATGTTTAAGGGTTGGAATGGGCCTTAAAGGTCCTCTAATCCCAAACCCCCATGCCATGGGAGGGACACCTCCCACTAGAGCAGGCTGCTCAAAACCTTATCCAGCCTGGCTTGAAACATTGCCAGGGCTGGGACACCCAGAGCCTCCCTGGGCAACCTCACCACCCTCACAGGGAAGAATTTCTTCCTCATATCTGACCTAAATTTCCCCTTTTTCCATTTGTGCCCATTCTCCCTTGTCCTGTCACTCCAGTTCCTGATGCAAAGTCCCTCTCTGGTTTCCCTGCAGCCCATTCAGACCCTGGGAGTGCTGGGAAGTCTCCACACAACTTCTCTTCTCCAGGCTGAACAGCCCCAACTCTCTCAGCCTGTCTCCACAGGGGAGGTGCTCCAGTCCTCTCATCAACTTCATGGCCCCTCTGGACTGCTCCAACAGTTCCATATGTTTCCTGTTTTGGGGACACCAGAAGAGTGCACAGGACTCCAGGTGGGGTCTGACAAGAGCAGAGTGAGGGGGAGAATCGCGCTGCCCCCCTCGACCTGCTGGCCACACTCCTCTGGGTGCTCTGTGTCTCCGTTGGTTTCTGGGCTGGGATCACTCACTGAGGGCTCATGGTGAGGTTTCCATCACCCATCACCCCCAAGCCCTTCTCCCAGGGCTGCTCTCCACCACCTCTCTGCCCAGCCTGTTGGTGTGTCTGGGATTGTCCCAACCCAAGTGCAGAACCCTGCACTTGGTTTTGCTGAACTCTGTAAGTTCACACAGTTCCACCTCTCCAGCCTGTCTGGGTCCCTCTGGATCCATCCCTTCCCTCCAGTGTGTGACTGCACCACACATCTTGGTGTGTGTTATCAGCAAGGTGCCCTTGATCCCGTTGTCCTTGTCACCAGCAAAGATGCTGGACTTTCCTCTTGGATAATGCAGGGTGTGGGCCTGAGCAGTTCTCTGCTGGGCAGAAGATAAATTCAATCTCTTACAATTGGTTAGGAAAACACAGCCTACTGGGCTTTCAATTTCCTTTTCTCTGCTTTGAGTTAGCGTACCTAAGGTTAGTGGCACAACTTCCACAGCCAGGAAATCTCAACCCCTTTTTGATGTTAAAAGCCAAAACTATTGGGACTGGAAAAAAATGTGTTCAAGGTCAGCCTGAGCCTAAGGCAGCTGTTCCACCGCTTCACATCCTGACTGAAGTGATCTGCAGGATCCTCCCCAAGCAGACAGCCCTCACTCTCAAAGCCACCCAGATTTTCCCATACACCCAGTGGGATCTGCAGTGGGTGCTGTGATGAGACCACGACCCCAGGTGGGAGCAGAGGCTGTGCTGTGACCCCCAGTCCCCCACATTTTGAGGGCAGGCTCCTCAAAGCCCAGCTGGGACCCCCTCATGTTTTGAGGGCAGGCCCCCCAGCCCCACGCCCTGCTGACACCACACACAGCAGCACCGTTTGCCCAGCCCTGGGAGGAATAACCCAGCATCCTCACAAACCATGGATTGCTCCATCTACCCAGATAACATTGTGAGCACTGACAGACTATCTCATCTAAAGACTCGAGCTGACATGACATACTTAAAAGGATTTTTAAATTAAAAGGGAGCTTTGTATTAGGAACATAAACCCTTTATCAGAGGTGTCGATGAAGGCAAATGGAGGATTCCTTCACTGTATAAATTACACAAGGAATTCCCAGCCCACCCCATGAATTTTGAACCAATGTGTTCAAGTCTCTGGTTTTCTCTAACCCATAAAAGCTCCAGATAGTCAAATATTATGCTTCTCCTTTTTAAATATTTCCATTTAAATGTAGATTTTGACCTTCTTGCCAATGAAATATTAATAAGAGAATAAAATATATATTACTCTTCTTCTGAGGGAGAGGTCTCTCTAACTCTGTCATGTTCCCCATTGGTTTTTTGAAGAGGATTTCTTCAAACCATGGTGAATTTATTCCTCATTTCTATACTTTTTTAGGCCATGGCAGCTGAAAACAGAAAGGTGATCCCTTTATTTTTAACATCCCGGGGGAGAAGAGAGAGAAAAATTCTTTTTCTCTAGATCAATGAAAAATAAACAAGGATGCCAAAGAAACCCTATCATTTCCAGCAAGAGGCAAAAGGCTAATTTAATTTGAAGTAGCTGTGTTCCTAAAGAAGGACACAGTATAAAGATTAACTGAGATCTCAATTTCTTTATATAACTGCAGCCCATTAAATGGGATAGAGGATAAAACTCACAAATTGCTCTGCTTGTCCATCTTTGTCTTCATCATTGTTCCAAGACAAATACCCCTCCCCTCACCACAACATTATCTTCTCGCTCCTCCTTTGTCGTTAAGGAGAGGGAAAACAACCAAATCCATCACTGTGCTGCAGCACAAATGCAGTTCTGTTTGAAGGGGATCAGCTCTGCTCCTGCTGATTTAAATGAGAGCCAGGCAGGACCCCAAGGATGCTCATCAGTCCTAATTACAGCTGCATCAGGAGAAATGTTCAATCACTGCAGAGTAACATCCTCCTTTAAAGGCCGTGGCAGGGTGCACTGTAAAAACACAGGGGATAAATGCTGCTGGTATCCAACACAACAGCCTCGGGCCCTGCTGCCGTTCTGGGTGTTTTCATCTGAGTCCTGTCTCAGGTAAAGCCACCATAGACTGGTGGGGAGGGTGACAGAATCATCTGGTAAGCCACGGAAAGATACATGACAGCTGGAGAACCTAAGGCAGGATGGACTGAGACCTTGGGAAGCTGTGCCTGCCAGATAAGAAACACGTGGTGTGATGGAGGAGCCCTGGCAGGGCTCTCAGTCACTGCCGAGTGCTGCCTGTGCCCCGGGATTTCTGGAGAGAGGCATAAGGCAGAGATCAGCAATTCCTCAAACTTTATTTACCAGCTCTTGCTGTTAATTCTCACGCCAGTGCCTCTCTAATCAAACTCGTGGAAAGTATCAATTCTGACTTCTCAAGTATATCTCATAATCTGGCTAAATTACAGCTCTATGCCATCAACCCCGGTACTCTCACCACCTCTAGGGCAGGGTATAATTTAGAGACGGTGGGATTCTGAAAGGCAGCTACGGGAGTTAAATGTCCAACTGCAGCTGAATTTCAATAAGCACTGGGTACACTTAATTCCCTTAGGCTCTTTTTTAAATCCTAGCACCTTCTTTTTTCTCTTTTTTTTTTNGGTCAACCTAATTTGCCATAGCAGCAAGTGAAGGCAAAAGATCAGCACATGCTGACAGGCTGTCTGAGAGGTTTCATTATAGAGCTGTTTACAGCATTTATTTCTCCTGTTGTTGCTGCTGTTTTCAGGGTCAAGGAACTGAGATCCCATTTCAGTAGCAGAGATCACTGGTCTGGGAACAAAATACTTGAATTTTACTCATTTTACTCCTCCCTCACAGGCTCGTTGACTCGTATGCTTCTAACTGCTGAGATTTTTCTGAATGACCATATGGTCCTTGGAAGTTTATACTAATGCACGTAGAAACCTAAAGCCTAAATTCTGGTGCTAACATCACCAATTAGCTTTAATACAACTGGGAATTTCAAGTGGAGTGTAACATCAGCTTAGTTCACAACAGCGTATCAACCAATCAAGACAAGACAATTCATCTGAAGTTTGTTTCCTTTGGAACATAAAATTAGTTTTGGGAGAGAAGACTGCATTAGTGTATGGTACTTTTTGAAGCAGTCTTTCTTCACACCCTTTAATATTCTAGGGTTCACAGGGAAATGCCCTACAGGTCTGCCCCACCCCTAATACAAACACTTCAGTATAATTTTCACCACATATTACCAGCTAAGCACCAGTGACTGTATCCGACTGCCCTGAGGGTTCTCCACAGCCTCTACCTCCCTGTGAAGGGCAGGTGCAGGTCTGCTGTGGCGGAGAGGACACTTCAGGCTGTCCCCAAGTCAGGAGACAAAGGTGACCACTCACCTGAGTGCCACGAATGGGCACAACAGGCCCTGAGAAAGAACTGCTCTGCAAAAGCTCTTGAGCCACTTCACAACCCCGACTCCAGCACAAGAAATAGAGACGTGGCTTTGGCTCAATTTCTGACAATCCAAAGAGGACAACAAGAGTCAGAGCAAGCAAAGGGAGTGCAACTGCATGGCCAAGAGCCAAGTCTCAGAGATAAAAGACAGTAAAGGAAGACCTTCAGTCACAGCCAAAAGTTCAGCTGACAATAGCATTTCTCTTCCAGCAGTAGGAAAAGAACCTTCACGTCAAGTAAAGCACATCTCCCCACTCTGCCTCAAAAGACTGCTAAAAAGGTCAAGAGATTTTGTATCTCCCAGCTATGTGATGAAAGATGTGCCACAAAGGCATTGGTTTCATATTGCTTTTGTCAAGTGATGGCAATATTGCCATGTGATGAATAGATCTGCAGGCAGGGGAATCACACATCCACAGCTCGTGTGCCCATGCCACCGGGGCCGCACACCCATGCCAGACCAAGCAGAACCATCCCTGCTCAGCTGATGCACAGCTGGGAAGAGACAGGAAAGCTTCTCATCTCTGAAGGAATTTCAGGATGAAAAGTACTCCAGAAGAGCACTGTGAAAGTTATGTCATCATTTATGATGCATCTACGTTTTGATGCATCTGTGTTTTGCATGGAGAACACAAATGAGTTTTTAGACACTCTGAAGGCCTTTTGCTGGCCCCTGCATGGCCAAAATGTCATGCTGCCACACTCCCACAGCCAGTAGTTCTTTGTGATATCAAAAGTAATAAAAAAAAAAATTTAAAGGAACAAAGCCACTACAAATTACTTGAAAGTGTGGTGGTTTTTAAACTCCCCTTTTAAAACGCTTCCAGGCTGAATACAGAAACAGCTTCCAAGAAAGCATACACACCAACCCCAGAGTTAGAAAGCAAAATCCATGCCCGTCCACAAGCACACACTCCTGTGACATCACCACACTGCCTTAGAGACACTGCCCCAGCACAAGATACAAGACAGAACAGAGACAATAAGGTTTTTCCTCCCACTCTGCACTCCTCAACCATGATTTCAGAGAATCCATTTTCAGGTAAGAGTCCTCAGAGGCTCTGCTGGCTTTCCATTCTAGATTTCTTTCTCCACTCAAACAACAAGCAAGAAAAACTCCCAACCCAATTTATCTAAGTGTCTTCAGCAATATCCTTTTCAGACTTTCAAAGAGCCACTGGCAGTAGTTAAGCTGGTGCTGTTTAACTTGGACATCTGTCCACCCAGGCTGGGATGACCAGCTCAGTTTACATCACCGGGTAGCAATCAAATAATAATTACTTTGGGTTACTACAGACTGGAGCTGGATTTGAGTGAATGATTTCAGAGCACCGGAATCCATTACCAATAACTCAAACCAGCTGGGTTCTCATCTCTGTTACAAAGAAAGCAGCAACAATTCCAAACATTAATTCAGACACTAAGTACTAGCTGGATCACCAGTCCGTGGGAGCAGTGGCATGTATTTTGACATAATTACCTCAAGATGGAAGTGAGAAGGACATCCTATGGAGAGCGGTTCAGAATTTACATTCTGTGCCACATTTAACTCTCTGGAGTTATATGGAAAAGGTTTGTCTTCAATAAAAAGCTCCATTTAACATTATTTCCTTTGCAAAGGCTGGATAATGCCGGTGGAAAGCAGGATTTTGCAAATGCAGGCTGCAGTCTCCCAGCAAAAGGGAAGCCAGCTGAAGAGCAGGAACTACCTTTCCTGAAACAAGTTAGACTGTGCAACAAAATTGGTACATCCAAATAAACAAACTCCTGAATCTCCTCCATTTGCCTCCATGAAACAAATGAGTCAGTGCTGACTAATTGTATTATAATATGGGAAGCTTGTAATAGGCTTACAAACCATGTGTTTACAGGCTCGTTACTGCTGGGGCTGGCTGGGATAGTAAAGAAGCTACAAGAGAAACACTCTGGAGTCAAAATCTTATCAGGTCTGTGTTCTGGAACTGAAACCAGTCTGCAGTTCACACCAGGATGAGGCAGTGGGACTGAAGTGAAGGAAAAGGAAGGAAAAGGAATGCTATCTGCTCATTTGAGACCAGAGATCTCTGCTTCAAAGCTACATCTAGGCAGGGGGACTGATGACAAGAAGAAATTCTCCCAGTTACTAGAGGAGTCAACTCTCTGAGATCCCACCTCCTCTGAAGAGCCAATTTCATGGAGAAAAAGGATAATGAAAAGGAGCCATTTCTTCACTACACTCCGGAAAGGACTGAGGTACCTTATACCTTCTGTTTACTTTCCATTTGCAGTAAAAGGGCAGCTTTTTGGAACAAACTGGCAGAACAGCACAAATAGGACATTGTAGGACAAGAAGCAGCCTATGGGAGGGAATCATGCAGCTGCAGCTCACCTCTATAAGATAATTTGTAAAAACAAGATCATGATTCTTATTTTCTACAGATTTTTATTGTAAAAATCATAACTTTGAGTTTTCTCTCTTCTAAAATCTACAAGTCTGTTTTATTACAGTTGTATGCCATTTAGTTGCAAATGACTTCACCAGCAAGAAAAGATGCCGCTTTCTTTTCTGTCTGCCTGCAATAAATTAGAGATGCTTTTCTCCATGTTCAAACCCTGAGAGCCATCATTCTTGCTGTGACACACAGGAGTCCATATGCAAGTGTTACAAATATAATCTATTATCTCCTGACTTAGTAGCCTCTGTATGAATTCCACAGTCAAAGCATTAAGAGAAAGGGAACTCAGCTGTTTCTTCAGATAGGCAGGACAATGTGCTGCCAGCTTCAGGAAACCAGATTCCTCCACCTGCAGCAAGTTGTGAACCTTGTTTACCTTGAGATTATGAAATAAAAGGTATAACAGATGCCTTCAAAGTTGCAGCAGAAGCACTATTTGGTAGCCCCCCTAATTTGTCTCCAGGGAAAGGAACAGTTCAGATATATGACAGACCACAGAGAAATCAAGGAATCCTAAAGCAGTGGATTGTGACAAAATTTTCTAAAAGATAGTGCAGAACGTGCAGCAAAATGTCCTGAAAATTAACTTAAAAAGCCCAGTTTCATGTCCTTGAGGATCAATTATAGCCTTTGTGCTTAAATGCATTTAATACATCAACACTGTAGTGGGGCAGGATCCTCACTGCTGTGCCCACTGCTCTGTTAATGGGACAGGTCAGCACAATGCCAGCCTTGGGAAGGACAAGGAAAGGCTGAGGATAAATCCCTGCTGACCCTGCTGTCACTTAGGGCACACTGAAGGCTGGTATTATGTTTATCCAACACCATTAACCTCAATTTCTCTGCACACAACTAAAACCCAGCTGGAGCCAGGCAGCTCAGCCAGAGCCCCTCACACAGACCCAGGGCATTGCCAGCTCAGCCAGAGCCCCTCACACAGACCCAGGGCACTGCCAGCTCAGCCAGAACCCCTCACACAGATCCAGGGCGCTGCCAGCTCAAACAAAACCCCCCACATAGACCCAGGGCACTCCAAGCAGGAGCTGCAGCGAGGCATTTGTCCCTCCCCAGTAAAGCACTGAACAACAGCCCCTGAGCTCAGCACAGGCAGCCCTGGGTGCAGTGACCAAACGCACCTGGAGCAGCACAGAACTGGGAGAACAAGGGCCCTTGCATTCTCCTCTCAGACCCACTGGGTCAGAGGCCCTCAGGGGAGCTGTATCCCTATGGATTTTGGAGTCTTGGCCACGCCAGGCTGTGACAGGCGGCTGAGTCCTGCTCATGGGACCAGAGAACCTCCAGACTCTGTTCCAAGCGAAAACATCATGATCCCGTGAACTCAGTGTCCTTTATTTTCAGAGGCACAACACCTCCTGTGTCATTTCCTGCACACCAGATGCCTTTCCTCTGATACGAAGACTTCACCACCAGCCAGTTAAAAGAGGGGCTGGTGAGCAGCCTCTGCCTTCCCAGCTGCCTTCCAGGGGTTGCACCTCTGTTCCCCGAGGCCGTCGATCCCCACATTGCCACCATTGTGGGTTTTGCTCTATTCCCAGTTGCTACTGCCACCCTCCATGGCAGCCCCAAGCCTGGCAGGAGCATCCCTGGCTGTCTAAACAGATCTGCAGGACTATGTGAAGCTGGGAAGCTTCCCATTTCTGCAGCATAACCAAGACTTTGCCTAAAGTAGCAGACACAGTGTCTTGAAACCTTCCAATTATGCAGCTGGGGAAGACCTCTCCCTCTGAAATTATCAAATAATAGAGAGAGCAAGAGAGAGCATGAGAGAAAGAACAGGGGCGGGTAGAGCGGAGAGGGAATATCTGTGGCCTTCTGCACCCAATTCTGTCACTCTGACATTTCTTTCAAATACAATTATTTAAAGCCTCCTGATGGCAAAGCTGAGGAAAGGGACTAATAGAGGCTTGTACGGTACCTCTCCATCAGGCAGTTCAATAAATCCTGGCAGTGCAGTGATTTGTGTTGGGAGAATGAGCTTTTCAAGAGCAGAACTATCACTTTACACCGTCAATAATCTCACTGTCAAAAACTCCCCGAGTAACCTGACCAACACTTCAGAAGCTTAATTTATAGATGTGCTATTTGCCTTCAAGGTATTTTATGCAGCTAAATAATGGGAGTGGATATTATTCCAAACTACACTGCAGCTTTCACATGTGGAGTTGAAGAACATGCAGGAGGGCAAATTTTCTATTAGCTTAGGGCTAAATTCTTCCGTGTGACGCCTGTTTGATACCATCTACCACTACTGGAGTTGCTTCCAAATTATACTCTGGAAAATAAAAGTAGAATTAAGCTCCAGCACTTCCAGAGGAGGTGACCATCCAATGATTTAAAGCTCATCCCGTTCTACCCCCTACCATGTGTAGGGACACCTCCCACTGTCCCAGGCTGCTCCAAGCCCTGCCCAACCTGACCTTGGACCCTTCCAGGGATGGGGCACTCTCAGCTTCTCTGGGTAACAGCTGTTGGGGGAAGATCAGAACTAAACAGGAACAGATCCTAAGAGTCTGGATCTCACATAACTCTCTAACAGTGAGCTCAACACTTGTACAGAGGCACTTAAGGAGCAAAGCAGTGCATGGAAAAATGCCAGAGGTTCTTGGCTTTGCTGTGGAGTCTTGTAAAGGGATTTGCAGGAGGCACCTCTGACCACCACTTCTCCCACCCAGCACACCCATGACCTGCAGTGGGATTGCAGCAGGCCAAAGTATCTGCTCAAAATTTCACCACTGGGACGGACACTTGTGGCTACAGCGAAGTTGCAAGGACCAACACTGATACATAAATGCATAATCTAGAAAGATCTGAGCTCTAATGCCAGTTTTCAGGTTTAGGGACATATCCATAGAATCATTCAGCCAAGTTGGAAAAGCAGGCTTTCTTTTTCCCTGTTGGAATAAGGAATGGGCTTTTACTCTCCACCATAACCCACAACACTATTTAATGCAAAAAGCTGTATTTCATTTATTCTGGCTCTAAATGCTGATCAGGCAAGGATTAATTCCTTTAATGGGAAAAGTTATGTACCTGTAACAAAGGATACCAGGGAGAGACCCTGGGCAGGCACCAACCATGACAGTGCCATTGTATCCCCTGCATCTGAGAATCCCAGGCTGTTCCAGCCAAGAGCCACAACAATTTCCTTGCTCTGGAGCAGGAGCCTTTTCCTAATAAAGCACCAGCAGCAGTGTGGAAGTCACAAGCATTTGCACACATTTATGTTCCAAATGAGTCAGAGACAAAAGTCAAGGCAACCTGAACCTCAGCTGAGGGAAAAACTCAGTTCTACACCCAAACTCAGCAGCTTGGATCTCTGTATTTTTGTAGTGATACATGTGCATCCTAGACTGCAGAACAGCCCCAGCACTCTGCTTGGTCAATACCTACTGAGATTGCTCCCTTTTTTTCAGTTCACAGCTGAGCCACTCTGAAGGGTTTTGCTTTTAAAGCTCTTGCTCCAACAAAAGATAGGAACTGGACTGCCCTTTTTTTTGTCTTATTCATTGGTTTGCTTTAACCAACAGCCTTTCCTTGACTAATAAGTCACATGCCAGCAAATCAAGATAATTATCCAAAGCTCAGTACATCAACAAGGTCCCTTTTTGCATATTCCTGTGACTCAGAAGCTGGCTATCTGCACTGCCAGCCTCCAACACCCTTCAGACAAAAGTGGCAAAATCACTTAAAAGCAAGAGGATGTCTGCAGCAACCTGTCTTCGTAGGGACAAAGGAACCCTCCCACTGCCCACACACACCCAGAGGGCAGAACTGTGTTCACACTTACAAACACACTCGAATAGGAGCCTAAATATTGTTCAAAGTTAGAAGGGTTTTAAAGGACCCCAAACCTCTTTGTCTTGTCAGACCAAAGTGAGTTTGACATCTGATACTCTCCCCCATAACTCCCTATGCAGTGCAGTTTACCAGAGCCTGCCAAGGCCACAGAATAAATTAATCTCAGTTTACCAGCCATGCAGGCACATGTAACCTCTCCTGGAAGGAATTAGAGCAGCTTAGCTTCATAACACAGATCCTGTGCCCACTGCTAGCAGCTAATAAAACACAACTCAATTGGTAGAATTCCTCCCTCCTGCCCTTTCTTTTAGTAACATAAAACTCAGGGTCTTTTCCACACAGTTCCAAAAGCAGCCCAGCAACAACAGCAGAAAGCACAGCTGCCTTGTCCTTACCACAGTGTATGCAGTGATCAAGATTTAAATTCCCTGTTCCCACCCAGTTCAACCCCATCACACAGACCAATTCATCTACTCAGTCCCTCCAGCTGAGCAGCTCAGCACTGCTGGCTCCCCTAAGGAAGCCCTTTTGATGACTGAACTTGCCAGAGGACGTGCTGACTTCTGACACCAGGAATAAGCAAGGGCGTGGCCCTCTCCTGCCTGGCCATAGAGATACCCCAGAGACAGCTGGGGTTCTTTTCCTCCCCCTTTGATCATGCTAGTGGTAAAAATGAAGATTCGAATTGGCCATGATCCATCCTGCATAAGAGAATGGTCACCTGGCATTTACCTCCAAATCTCTTCCTCTTTAATACATTAACTGCTGTAGTTTTAAGTCGGCACCATGTGGTAAGGAAAGCTCTTCCCTAAGCCTCAGTTGCACAAAGATCTCAATGGGAATATTGACAAGATTGACTTCTTCTGCATGTTTAAACCAAGTGTCAGAAAATATTTATGCAAGCTTTTTTCCACCCCTTCCGTCCTCACTCTTTAATCCCGGTGCAGTTGGAATAGCAACTCGTGACAAGTCTACCAGCAACATGGTCCAGGGGAAATATTTATACTCAGATTCAGAGATCTCCAGGGCTGGGAAAAGGCTCCTGGAACAGGCAGTTCCCATCTCATTGCCCTGTCAGTGCTTTTCCTTGCCTGTGGCACCAGGCTCAGTGGGAGCAGGCAGGGAAGAACTTGGCTCTCTCTTGCTCCATTCCAGCTTGGGCTCTTGGCTCTGTGTGCTGCCATCCATCCCCCCATGAAGGCAGCCTGAGTGATTGCACATTGCAGGGTGTTGTATGCAATGTTAAGTTTGAAGTTCAGAGTTTTCCCTCCCTTGTACCAGGAACAGGTGCCTAAAGGCAGGGGCTGATCTTGGCTGTTCATTCAAGAGCTAAATTCTGCCCCGTAAGGCACAGCTGAAGCACAAAGGCTGAGGTACAAACCAGTGGCCGTGTTTGCAGGAGTGTGGAGTCTCTCTGGTACATAAGCTACTCAACCGATAGAAAACCTGCAAATATTACTAAAGGCTTGATGTCCTAAGGAAGAAAGTCTCCCTTTCTTCCCTAGGACAGTTCAGATGAAGGGAACAGGAGGGTTCCCTGGTGTTGAGAGGAAAAAACCTCACCACGACGTGTTCTGTCCCACAGCCAGGTCATGGCCCCTTCCAGACACACGGCCATGTCTGAACTTACTGCTTTTGTCTCTTATTATCTTATTACTTCACTTTCTGTTACTGTTCCCCAGCTCATTTCCCATTGCAGTGCACATTGCTCTGCCCTGCTGCAAACAACAGCCGTGATCAATATCCTCATATCCAGAAAACAGTCACATACACACAAACACAGATGTATTACCTGGGTTTACATGCCATTTGCACACTTCATTTTGTGAAATGTGATAGATGCTAGTAACTCCTGCCATAACATTTACTCTTTCTGCTGCTGCACCTGCCCATCATTCATTTAAGGTCTCTACTTCCTTAAGGCACGTGGACATTGTCTCCCACAATGGGACGCTGTCCTCATGGGCTCCTTCAGCAGCAGACTTGAGCTGCAGAATGATCCCCCAGTATGACGCTGTGGCAGCCAGAGACCTTAAATCGGCCACCTGAACTCTGTGGGCTTTGGCAGTAAGCAGACAAGAGCATGTGATGGCACACAGAGGTGTGAGCCTGGGGCAGCAGCAGGGCCTGAGTGGTTTCTGTGCTCTCTGCTGTGGGCTCCCGGGAGGAGCAGGACAGGGTGGAGCATGGGTGGGCAAAGCCCTCACAGGGGTGAGTGACAGACAGACACACGTCACTGCACAGCAGCAAACGCTCCCCAGCTCCCACAGGAACAGGAATACAGCCTCTGAGTCAGCCCCCACCTGAAATCACAGAAATCACAGATTTGCTGCCCTCCCCACACAATGGAGCAAATGAAAGGGAACAAAGCCAGTGAGTGACACAGGAGACAGAGAAACCTCCTGTTCCCCCCTGTGATAACACAGCACAGCAAACCTGCCAAGCGCAGCTTCTTCTCAGGAATGGACTTGAATGAAATAAGACTCTAAATCACTACCCCCAAAAAGGAGCTTATGAAAACTAAGGACCTTGATTTTCTGAAGTAATCTCAAAAAAATCGTAGCAATTTAGTACAAGAATACCATCAGAACATCTTCAAATATGTATTTTAATTTTTTTAAAAAATTAATTCCAAATAATCTTTAATCTCTCTACTTGAATCCCAGCATATAAAATGGAAAGTACTGTGATCATGCCCTTGTTAATGAGCACTTAGAGGAAAATGGATGTTTGAATCCTTTGTTTCCAGTAGAAGTGGATTCAGATGTGTAAACTCAGTTTAGATGAACAGACGTTCAGCTCAGTACCATATGAAATTATTTTTATTTTATCTAATTGACTGAAAAGCATGTTTTGGCCCTAGTTCATGTGCTCGGCAACACAGGTCAGTAATTTAGCTCAAATTCAATTAAGCCTTAAATCTAGAGAGCCAACAACAAGGTTTTCACAGCTAACATTTTTCTAAAATTAAATTCAGATTAGTTCTTGAAATGGTTATGTTGAATATTTGATCTTACTTTAAATATAGAATACAACTGTTGCCATCCTAGAGCTGACATTAGGGTTAACATTGCTTGGTAACCAGCAAACAGAGAGAAACAGGGTGCTCCCAATTCTGCATGCGATGCATTGCAACTGAAGTTTCTTCAGAACTTTCACCCCATGAATAAAACTTCTCATGGCCAACTTAGAGAAAGAGTTAGGACTTTGCAAATGAATTTAATCACAAAGCATCACTAAGATATGTCTTCATTTATGAACTGCCACCAGCCAGACCAAGAGCCTTTGGATTATAGAGAAAAACGAGATGTGGTTTCTTGTCTTCTCGGAGTTTTTACCTGTGAAGGCTTCAGCTGTGGCTGCCAAACTGTCAAATGTTGGTTTTGCAGCACGGAGAGCAGAGCAGGGACGGGGAGCCTGGAGCATCCCCCACGTGGGTCTCTTGTTGCCAGCACAGTGTTTGGTTTGGACTGGTCCTTTGGCTGGAGAACCCAAAGCTTCTTGCAGGCAATAACAGACTAATCACTTAATACACTGCTCAGAGCAATGACTGTTGTTGTTTGATTCTGGTATTTTTAGGAAGAGGTAATCCTGGATATTTGCATCTCATTTCCCAGAATGCCCTAGGGCTTTTCCAGCAGTTGGAATCTTACAGGATAAACATCTTCCCCTGATTGTAATTGCATTATTAAATATGATTGCTCTCCTCTTCCTTGAATTTTTTTTAAAAGCAGCAACAAAGAACACTGCAAGCAGGCGCCCTGTTGACAGCATGGAGGAGAACTGCACACCAGAGACAGGCAGGAGCATTTCACCTTTAATTTCCAATGCAAAACAATCTTCTAAGCCAGCGAGTCTCACACCACCACACAAAAGTTTAGTCTTCTAAATAACTGCAACCATAGGAAACCTTCAGCTATCAAAACTGAGGCCACCACAAATAACTTTCCTTTTCAAAACACATTGCAATAGCTCCAAGAAATCCCGTCCAAGATCAGGGTTCTGTTACTGTAAATCCTACAGACACAAATAACTATAATCACAGAAAAGTCACACAGTGCAACTGCAGTCAGGGAAAGGGGAGGTTATGGAGGAGCCTGACACACTCCTGGACCCACATGAATGTGCTGCTCAGTTCTAAAATCACACTAAACACTTTCTTACACCTAAAACACAGCAATTAACTCAGACTCTGCATGCTCCAGTGACTCAGCTGCCTAAATTCCTTTCCTTCTAGAAAGTGCCTTTTTTCTATGATGCCTCACTCCCACTCCCAGTTTGGTGAAAATCACAGGAAACAAGAATGCTGACTATCTGCTCTCAGCAATAACTGGTACTAGGTCCCACCTTCCTGCATTTAAACAAACAAACAATCAAACAAACATCCAAAACTAACAAACAAAACCCAAACAAACAAACAAAAGCAAAACCAAAGAACACCAAAAGATAATTCAGTGTGGACGCACATTGCTTCACTGTAAATCCTATGGAGTAGGAAAAAAAACCCCCAGTATAAATAATGCAAGTCATGGCAACTCAGTGACGTTCTCCCTGACTGAAAAAGAGGAAGCAAAACTTCCATTTTTAAGAGAGATGAAGAAGAGGTGAGGAGCTACAGGCAGGTCAATCTTACCTCTGTGCCAGGCAAGCCCATGGCACAGATCCTCCAGGAAACCATGCCAAGGTCCTGCACCTGGGCCAGGGCCATCCCAAGCACAAGTACAGGCAGGTGGAGCATGGATGGAGGAGAAGGACTTCAGGACAGATGGACAGAAATTTGACATGCCCTGGCCATGTGCTGGCTCCAGAAACCCCCTGAGCCCTGGGCTGATCCCCCAGCATGGGCAAAGGGGGTTGGAGTGAGATGATCTTGAAGATCCTCTCCAATCCAAGGCATTCCATGACTTTAACATGAAGAGCAATTAAACAGCCATGACAAAATATACAAAATCTAAGTATGAATGCGTTTCTGCATTACTTGTATATTTTTGGAAATGAAAACAGACTTTCTGACAAGAAAACATGTGACAGACTATGAATTTACATCTCTTTAAAAGAGGGAAAACAGCTCCTCCTGTACTTCATGGGGCTTGTCCAGGTACAGTGAAGAGTTTGGTTTATGGATACTCTCAGCCTTTACTTAGGAAAACCCTACTCCTACACAAGTTGATCTATTTTGAAACTCCTCACCAATACTTTGCATGCCATGGTTATATTGCTGTTTCACAAATATTTACAGTTACACACACATATATAGCAAAACATGCACATTCAGGCTGTGCTTCATGCACAATCTCGTGCTTTGTTATTTATGTGTCTTTCCATAGAGCATTAAGATAATTCCCTGCAGAAACCCAGCTGGATTGGGGGCAGGAAGAGAACGTGCCACAGCAAACTACACACTCTAAGTAGCAGTTAAACTGCTTGAGACCACTTTTCTGCTTTCAAGAGCCTCTGCTCAAGTGTTTTCACCAGGCTTTCCATGTCTAACAGCCTCATGACATGTGAATCAGTAATGCTTCTTCAGTGTACTTTAAAAAAAAGTTAAACATCTATAAAGCAAGGCCTCCCATACACCAGATGGTCTAACCTCTTGAGTGTCAAACTCCTTCTGTGTCAGGCAGCCCAATTAAAGGGACGTTTATAGCAGCATGCCTCTCTCCACTGTGCCCTGCCTCCCACGTCAGCCCAAATGTCCCAAAGGGTAATTGCTCAGCACACAATTACAAACACCAGTTTGCCATAGTTCTTTCTCCCCAGTCTCTAATTGGGGCAAACTATGATCATGGTTAATCTAACTCCTGGGCCTCAATGAAGAAAACTGTTTAAAAGATAAGACCTTAGAGAAAACATGAAAATCTCCAGCTAACTAGCAAAGCCCCAGTTCTCCTGATTAGGATCATTGTGTTTTAGCCTCTTGAGCTGCAGCAAAGGTCTCGGTTATTTCCAAAAGACCAAAAAGCAGACATGGCAAATAAATAGCAAAGGAAAAATCATTGTATTCTATAGGTGTGCCATCACTGAGGTAGGATGTGCTGCAATGTAAGAGAGTGCCTTGGAGAAGTCTAACCTATCACACCATCCATTCCTCACAAAATGTTTCAGCAGTCCCATTTCTCAGGAGCAGGAGCAGCAACAGCCAGCCTCGGGCGGGGCCAGCAGGACACAGCAGGTGCCCATGTCTGAGGTGCACCAGCCAGGGGCAGTGCAGGTGTGAGAGCTGGGGGGTGATCAATCACAGGGCCAGGCTAGCAGGAGCTGGGCAGCCCAGAGAGAGGTTTTTGCGCAGCCCTGGTGTGTCCCAGTGCTCCCTGAGGAGCCAGGGCCATCTCCTCCTCACACACTCCTCCTGAGGCTCTCCACACCACGTGGGATGTGTGTGGTCACTCCAGCCACACAGAGCTTTTGGGCATGAGGTCAGTGGAGACGCAAAGGTTGCTGAGCCCCATTTCACAGTTTGCTGAATGTCTCCAATTCTATTTCCAGCCTACATACAGGAGCTACTTCTGTCCCTGATGTACAGAGGGGAAATGGCAGTACAGAGCTTCAAAACTCTGCCCAGGAACCTCACAGCAAGTACAACAGACTTGAACTTAATGTCTTGACACCCTCCTAAGTGAGAACACCCACATAGCTCAGTTCTAGGTCTGTTTCTGGAGGTGGAGGGTGACAGCTTTTATACTGTCACGACAGGAGATGCTCAGGCTGCTTTTGAACAGGTCTGAGGTACAAAGCAACACGACTTCTTCCCATCCACCACATGACAGCCCCGAAAACAACAGCGTCTACAAAGAGCCACGGCTTTAATGCCCAAGAAAGGATTGCTGAAAAAGGCAATCAGACACTAACAAAAACATAATCCTCTTCATGCCCAAGTGCGTGTTTGTGAGATAATTTACTGTATTATGATAAAGGGAATCTCACATTCAGAGACTGCAGGCTGGAAGACAGGGCATTACACACACGACAGCTCTTTTGATGCTGCCTAAGGAGGAAGAGACTCTTTCCTCCTTGCTGCTCTGAGCAACGTTGGCAGCACAGGCAGGTTCTCCAGACATGGCCTTGTTCTTCAGGGCTGCTGGATTCAGCAATTTAAAGCAGATAACAAGAAATGGCTGGTTATTTTAAACTGGCTGCAGCCTGTACTCAAGCAAGGAAAACGACTGATGGAAGAGCTTCCTCCTACTACTCTGGAATGTTGCTGGGGGTCAGTATTTGCTACTGAGACAGAACCAGTGAGATCTTGTGGGTGGTATGACAGTAACACTTAGATAGTAGAATAAAAAACTACACTCCTCATGAAATGACTTTCATTCCCAGCTCAGCATCAATTTATTCTACTAGAAAAAAACCTAACTTATCAGTTTAGAGTGGAGTCTTCATCAAAGGCTCAATTTATGACTACAGGCTTTACTAGTATCAGTCGGTAGGTTTCCAGGTATGTAAAATTACAGTTAAGTACATAGTGGCACAATTAGCTGTGAGTTTCTTAAGCACTTTGGAAACCACTCAATTTAAGTGCGGAGTTGTTCTTGTTATTATTATCAAAATTGAAGCATTCATTTAATGTGTGGGATATGCTAAAAATGAGTGACAGGTGATTGCTGCTTATCAGAAAGACTAAAGGGAAAGGATAACATTTTTTAATCAGGAGGATTAAGTGCACCACATCACCATGCCAGGTATTAGCTATTTTTTGGCCACTTACAGAGCAGAGCAGCTCTGCCTGCCTGTGCCTAAACCCCCACCATCACAGAAATGTGTTTCAATCAGCATTACATTCTCCAGTTGAGAGGCTCTCCTAAAAAGCTGTTAAGGGTAAGTTTGAAACAAGGCTTTGAAAATGTGCAGAAGTCAACCCAGTTCCACACTCCTCTTGCTCTTTTGACCATGTTGATCTGTGTGATGGGATTTAATACCCCAGCCTTGAGCTTGTGAGAGAACCGTGGAGCTGGAACTTAGTTCTGCAGGTTCAGTCTCCTCTGAAAATATTCACCCTGCATGAAGCTTTTAATAATTTCTAAAACCTTCAACTTACACAGGAGGATCAAAAGACAGACAGAAAGAAAATCCAGTCTCCACTACCCTGCCTTCTTTTCCTCTAGACAGATGAGCTCCACCCAACACATCTTTTATGAGGGAAGCAGGAAAAAGAAGTATGCTATACATTAATCACTGGGTGCATGAAGAACGTTTCAGCAGGTGCATTTCCAACTGCTTTCTCGACTTCCATCTCCCATTCTGAACAGCAGCAGCCTCCCCAAGACCCGCAAAAGTGAGCCATAAACCTCACGAGAAGAAATTGCCCTTGGGAGACCCAGGACCTCCAGCTTCACTCTGAGCCAGAGACACTGCAGGAACAATTCCCTGTGGGACTGAACATTCCTTCCCTGCCGGAAAGCACAAGTGCAGACTTACAGAAAGGAATGGGAGGTGGAGGATGGGGGACGAAACCCAAACTTTTTCATCCTTGAAAGCAGATGCACATTTCTGTGTTTGAAAGGGGCTGTGAGAGAGGGTGGGCAGGACTCTAATTGCATCCAGATTGTTTTGTCTTTCCCCACTTCATCTCGCTGGCAGGTCTGACTGTCAGTGCCCTCAGCTTTCCAGCCCTGCACCAGCTAATTGTGGTCCTTCCAAACACACCCCCAGATCTAACCTGACACAATGCTGGATAATTGGCACCTCAAGAGAACAGGGAGAGATGGGCACTGAATGTGAATTACCTCCTGCACCTGCCGCAGGAAGATCCTCTGAGAGAGATGCTGAAGTCACTGGCAGGGAGCTTGCCCTGTGCCCAGGGACACAGTGGCAGGTTTGCAGACAAAATGACGACTTAATTTTCCAGTACTGCCAGTCTAAAGGTCCTAAACCCAAATATTCCCTGACAGGAAAAAGAAGGCCAAAATGAAAGCTGAGTAGTAGGCTTGGGCAAGAAAAACCNGGGCAGGAGAAGTAGGTATTTAATAGTGGAGTTTAGACTGTAAGTAAAAAAAAGAATCACAAAATTCTCACTCTGCCTCCTTGAAGGAGCTCACAATGTGCCTGTGCATTTCTGTTGGCTGTCAAATGGAAAAATGTAAGTGGGACATTCAGCTCTTGAATCAATGTTTATTCGATAAGGTCAGTGCCAGAAAAACGGGTTTCAGTCTCAAGTGTAGGAAAAGACTCTGAATAGCTGCATACAAACAACACCAACACATCTGCACTTTCCCCACACTTCCCAGCCTTCACTGCAGAACTGACCCAGCCCTGCAGAGAGGCTCAGGTAGGAACTGTTACCTTCCAGCTCAGGCACAGGGTAGGGAGGGCTCACTGCTCACAATAATTGCCACAGCACACTGGTTTGCACAAAAGAGCAGTTTCTAGTTTACTCAGAAATATTTACTTTAAGTACAAGATAAATCAGCACAGCCCAGGGCATGACAGCTTTCTGGTCTGTCTTTAGTTTCCACATCCTCACACTCACATCTGGCTCTGTCACCCTGGGCTCCAACTCCCACTCCTTTTCCCTTCATACCTTTACAGAAACCAGACCTTTTTTAATCACCAGATGCAGCACGTGACCCATTAAGGATGTGAAAACCTTGAAAGCAGCCAAAGATGTGGAGCACACTTCAGAGAGGAGGCTCAAAGCACCCATTCCCCCTGGGGATGGCGGTGGGGGCACAGAGCTCTCAGAGCATCCACAGAGCCACTTCAGCAGCATGCTGCTGGTGTCCTTGGTGGTGCTTTGAGATCCTCACCTCTAGGGCATGACCAAGCTGTCCTCAGGCTGGAGCATGGAAGCCTGACTGGAATTGGCCCCACTAGCTGGAACACTGCAAACAAGATGGGGCAGGCTTTGAGGGGCAGGATGTGCTCTGGGTAAGAGCACAGAAAGCAAAGCAAAATACAAGCAGAGCAGGAGACACAGTAAAGGGAAGGAAAGAAAAAGATCAGAATTGGTTCTGGTCAAACAAGGAGCAAATTTTCCCTTTCAATGTGACAAGATGGCTCTGAATAAATAATAAGAACATAGCTATACAAAGGTCACAATCTCTGTGCAAACCTCCCATTGCCATCAGAAAAAAGTCCATTACAGACTGAGATTTCAGGAGCAAGGTCTGCAAGGATGATTTTTATATAATATTATTTTCTTCAGTCTCTGTTTTTGATACTGCATCCACACTGAAACTTGTTAATCTTCTACATTCCCTCTACTGTTATGGAAAATCCCCTACTCTATAATGATGCCACTAGTTACAGTAACTCCCTGAAAAGAAAAACAAACACTTGCTTTCAAAGAAACAAAAAATATTTTTGTATTCTAAAGTATTTAAAAAATCAGAGAAAGGCAAAAATAGATGGCCAGTCACTAGTAAAGAGTATGTCAGAGGGCCTATAATCTATTTTCAAACCAAATTTTCATGTTCAAGTGTATCAGAAAGTCCATGGAATTTTGATTATTAAGGTCCAGACTCTGTGAAGAAAATGTAACCTGGGAACATCTGTGAATTTTAGCAGTGGTCTTGCATTACACATTTGTCACCTATCTACTGAAATCCTTGGAGACTGTTTGAAGCAATGACTCAGAATGCAAGCAAAAGCCTGCAAAAGCCCACAAAAGCCAGGCTTTAATGCAGGTTGCACTGCACCATCACACAGGAGTTCTTTTCTAGTCTTTGTTATTCTGCTGCTTTTTGGGAAAAAATTTTTTCTCAAAGCAGACACCTGAACTGGCCCAACGATGAAATCTGCGTCTGAAACTCTGGCAAAGGGAAAAACCTCCATGAGTGACAGCACAGTGTGTTGTATTTCTGCTCAACCAGTACTTATATTTATTATTTAGTGGCTAAATACCTCAAGCTATTATTTGCTTACAACCAATGCTTCTTGACTTCCAAGAACTAAGGCAAACCTCATAAAATACAAGAGCAATTAACTTTGCTGGGAGGAAAATAAGTCTAATGTCACGTTGCTCTGGTGACAGATGTGGCTCCCACATGTCCCAGAGGCGGATCCTGTCTCTGGTGTGATGAGGGCTGGTACTGAGGGACTGCTCCACATCCTGATCTGCACAGCCAATAAATTACACCAGACCAGACACTGGCCTGCGTGGACTCCACTGTTTGTTTTAGTTACAATTAATCAAGAGCAAGAAGCCACGTGATGCAGTTTGTGATCACTATAAGATGGACATTTAAAGAGAAGAAATGGAAGAAGAGACAAGAATCTCTGTGCCTGCATTTAATTTTCTAAACTTTGTCATTTTTTTTCTCACTTCTGACAATTAGAAAAGCCCTTCTCCTCTTTATATACATAGAATAAAAATACTTAGTCCCCAATGAGACAGACATTTGCCTGTTCCTCAGAACCCAGCAGGATGCACGAACTCACACACCACAGTTCAGCAGTTTACAGGATACCCAAACATGCTCTAGCCACACTAATGAGCTTCCACCAGTCTTACAGAAGCAAAACTAGTATCTCAAACCCTGATTTCTCATTCTTGGGAAGATATTCCCCACAAAATGAAGCTAAAAAGTAACAGAAGCCCCACTCTGCACCTCCCTGCAGCTGTTTGTACACTCTTTTCTCATAAAATTTTGCTGGTAACAGGATAGCAGTGAAAACTGCTTTGGCAGGTCAGACCCACACCAAGGAGATTGTGCTTAAACCCCCTCAGGTGCCCAAAACAGAGTTTTCACATTGTTAAACCATTTTCTTAAGGAGAACCACTGGGAAACAAAAAGAAGAAATCAAAAGCCACCTCTGTCACAAGAAAAGCAACTTCTTCCTTGCATTCACTTGCATGCTCCCCCATGCTCAGGTACACAATGGTGAGGAGGAGGAGGGGGTGAAGAACACCACAGGTTTTCAGACATTTCTCTGACTCAACTCACACTCCCATGTGTGTTCACAGCCTAAGCTCCCCAAAAGCTACGAGGAGTAGGTGAGGGTTCTGGGAACTCTTTTACAGAGGGAGAACCAGCACAGTGACAGCAAACGATGTCCCTGATGTCCCGCAGGAAGCCTGTGGTGAAGGAAGGAGCTGAACACATCTGGCTAACATCAGCTCCAGAGGTCAGCACGGGGAAGGTAATGAGATGCCTCCATGCCAGAAGCTGAGTTTTATAAAGCAAACATCACACAGAAGTTGGAAAAATCACTGCAGTGAATCACACTCAGTATTCAGAGACACGCTCACGTTACAACCACAAGCACTTATTTAATTAGAAAAATGATCGCATTGAGATGCATCCAAAATTGCCTCTGATACAACACAAGCAATAACATACGTAGCTAAGAAAATATGTAGGTTATGAAGGTGTCTGGGTCTGTGCATGTGAGGGAAGGAACAAGGGTAAATTGTCAGACTTGCTCAGCAATAATGCTGAATACATTTATTAAACATAATCAAATTTTACAAGGCACTGAAGTGATAACACTGTAGCAGTGGAAAGTGCAAGCAGCAATAAATATCTTGTAAACACAGAGGTCACGGGCCCAGGTGCTTACGAGCACGGGAAGGGTGGCTTGCTGTAAGCAGGATGCTCCAGTGCCTGAGCAGTGAGTTCCCTTCTTGGAGAAGGAGCGAAACAAGATAGGATGGATTATTATTTAATTTATTGCAATAAATCAGGAGTCAAAGCAATACAAAGGAATTTGTATCTTATCACTATGTAAAGAAAAATCAAATCTCTATCATTTCAGATCTAAATACAATTACAGGAACAAAATAGCTTTATGTTTAAACCATCTAACTGAGCCTGACAGATGGATACTGTTTATATCCATTTGTATTTATTGAACATAGTAAAAGACTGCAGCTGTTCTGTCAACACCTAGCTGCTTCCAGCGTGTTTGGAGCTGTATATAAATGTAACAGAATTTTATGGATAAATATATTCCATGGAATAAACATGGCGAAGATACCGTGATATAACACGTATCTACATTAACAACCATAATACCTTGAAATGGTTTCCATTGATCTTTAAGCACTTCACCAAAGTGTGGATAAAGCACGTGTGCTCTCACCCTCTGGACACAGAATTAAAGCTCGGAGATTAAGCGCTGCCCCAGGATGTCACGAGAGCTTGGTGTGGGATTAAGCCAGGCCTATGGCTGCAGGCTTTGTCCCCAGTGCTTCCCCTCGCACGGCACCCAGAGCCAGCCCAGGGAGCATCCCAGAGCTCCCCTGCTTCAGTCTCACACTGGGAGCGCCTACAGGCACAGCCTGGCCCTGGCCACGCTGCCCATCCCCAGCCCTGACAGCTCATTCCTGCTTAGGAATTCTGGCAGAGCTCTGGCTGACAGTGAGCCGACCCAAATCTGCCCCCATCCAATCTCCTAATTACAGAGAAAAGTCCTATAATTAGCGGAGATATAATCCCACACTGATGCTTAAATTTTAGCATTTATATTTTTCGGACTCTGTGCTGTTTTAATATATAGTTCTGGGTTTTATATTAAGGGCTGGTAAGATCTCTTCACAAGGTAAATAAACAAAATCATTTTTCTAGCTAGGGACCAAAGTCAAATTTTAGGCCCAAGAGTGTAAACAATGGTGAAAAAGAGAGAAAGAACAAAGAGGATGGAGCTTCATAACCTAAGGCTATAACTGGACAATTAACTCCAATCTGCTGATGGACCAAAGCTTATAAAAGTGTGAGACCTCATGTCTGGGTGTCCATTTTGGGACCACTCTGGATTGCTTAGGTGTAGCCCCAAAGGGTTCTTGCACGGAAAGCTATATCCTTTCAATAAATGCCTTTTTATTTTTTTACTCTGCCAGTCTCTGTTTCCAGGTCAGCCTTTCTAGAAAACACCACCTCATCAGTGAGGTTTTGCATACCCATGAACGCCTGCTCCTCATGTAGATGGCACTCTGCAAACCAAGGCTTTCAGTGCCTCACAGGGGGATGAATCCCCTCAGCCCTGCAGCTTGTCCTGGGGTTTCTCCTGCTCCAAGCCCTGGGACGTGCTGGAGTTTTTCTGCCCACTGTGCAAGATGAGAAATAACTGCACGTGGCTAAGCTTCAGGTACTTGTTTCTTTTAAATTTCACAAATAATTGTGGAGCATGCTCCACTGCAGTCTGTGTTTACAGAACTGGATAACGACAGAAAGGGAACAGGGCGACATTGGTTGGGGAAAAAAAAAGAAAGTTTTAAACTGAAGGCTGCATAGGGCTGGGAGGTGAAACAATCCGAGGATAAGACTTTGTGGGAGTCCTTTGGAGGCAGCTATTTTAGATTGCTGAGGCTTCTACAAAGAATTTCAGTGCAGGAAATGAAGCATTTTTCCTGCTATGGATTGCTCCCTCACCTTCATAGTCCCTACACCCCAGGCTGTCAAAGTGCTGTGTAACCTACTTTAATGCTTTTCAGAAAACACAAACAAATCTCATGGAGCTCTCTGGACCGGAAGAATGGAAAGATTTTACTGGGAGAGAAGAGCTGTTATTCTGGCAATAAGAAAGATGCTGGAACACACTAGAAAACAGATCAGCAATGAAATATTACTTATCTGGAAGCAAGCACATGAGTAGAAATGGGGAGGAGTAGTATGTGGATGGGAATCCAACTTCCTTTCTGCCTGAATTGCTGAACTATCAGTCATTCCTAAGCAGTGTGAAATCACAATGTTCATTTTAAAATCATCACCAACTGACAGCCAAATTCTTTTTTAATAGAAAGGGATATCCTCATCTCCCCTCTGTGCCTGTGGAAGGGGCAGCATAGGAAGCGAAAAATGGAAGGGAAAGGAGAGCTGGCCTGCTAATCCCATATGGCCAACACAGGAACTGAGTGCAAGCTCCCTGATTCCCAGACGAGAGCCACATCCCCAGCGGACCACCATCATTTTTCATCTGGAAATGTGCACGCACACAGAGGCAGGAGCAGCGTAATCCCAGCTCTCCTGCCCTGCCACTGAGGCCTGAGCTCTGAAATGAGAGCCATCATCTCGACAGCTGAGAGGGCACATGAGGAGCACAGCTCTCCTGAGAGGAGCCGTGTCCTGCATGTTCACACAGCGCGGGCTCCAGGGCTGCCACATTCCCGGTCAGGATCCTTGTCCCGGCTCCTCCCGGCCCGGGGCCGGCCAGCCGCGCCTTTCTGAATTACCCTGCAGAAACTCAAAGCTGCCACACCAGCATCTTAAACACAAAAGTCATTCTCTGTTGCCGTTCTTCCCCACAAACATTTTTATAGCAGACAGCAGTTTCCACTTAGGCAGCAGACAGACCAGAAAATACTGCTTGAAATGCTTTTGAAGTGGAGATGGGGCCGTAAGAGCAGATGCCTGCCCCTCCCTCGAGGGAGCGCAGATGTGGACGCAATTATTCTGCTCTGGAGCTCCAGGATTTGGCTCTTTCAAAACACCCTGAAACCTGTAGTAAAGGCTGGGCATTGGGGCTGTGTGTGCTGTGAGAGGAGGGTGTTTAAGCACTACTTTGTTCTGAAAGCAGGACTGAGCAGACCAGCACGCTCCCAGAGCAGAGCACAGCCCATGTCAGCCCAGCCCAGCACAACTCCCACACCTGGAGAGGGGCAGGGGATGTGCTCTGTGCACGGGCACATTCCCGGTGCAAACAATGAGTTTTTGGGACAGAGCGGAGGCATGGCGAGTCTTAGAGCACCTTTGGAAAATAATTTGGAACAAAACAAATCAACAAAGACCCTTGAAGTTGTTTGTTTCTGCTCTAAGTTCTGCAAATAACAAACAAGGTGTCTGTACAGAGGTTCCAGCAAACAGCTGCCATTAACATACATAAATCTTCCGTTCAAAGGAAGCCCCCAGCAGTGAGTTTTTCTATCTTAATTTGATTCTTCTGACTTTTCCATCCTGTCTGTTTTCATCTTTCCTCATTAAAAGGATTTTTTAAGAAAAGATTTTTTTTAAAAAAAGCCAAACATGGCTAATTATTTTAATGAGCTACCAAAAAAAGTATAGTTGCTTTCTACTCTGAATATAAGAAAATGTCAACATTGCATGGGGAGCAGAGGCAGCACAGCATCTTATTACTATACCATCAGCTCCTATATTTGATTAATGAAGACTCACAGGACTAATTTTACGCTGCTTCATTAAAAGCCTGGGGCAATTAGCATAAAGGTTAGACTACTACATTATTAAAATGTTATTTTTTTAAAACAAAATAATTTGCTTCTTTTCCTTTCCCTTTGAAAAAAAAGAGCACACACTAGACAGACAAAAGGAGTTACTGTCTTTTTCAACTTCTTATGTAGAGAAACATGAATTGCTAAATCTCATAAAGGATTTTAGCAAAGCAGCTGCCCAATCTCTACAAAAGGGCAAAGGCAGTGCTCTCCTGTAAAGCAATACACAAAGGGAACAAACAGCCTTTCTGCTCAGAGCACAGGGTGGTGATAAACTTAAAATTCAGCCAGCACCTAGAGGGAGGGGGAGAAATCGCTCATTGCAAACAGCACATCCATTTCTCACACAACTAAACCTGTCTTGCAAACCCCGCCAAATGATGATCAAAGGTAAAAGCGCATCTATGCCACACTGCAAGAGCTGAAGTGTACATCATAAAAAGGCATAGGCATCTCCTATTCTTTGAGGCTTTAGTGAGAGAACAGAGGAAGAGCTGCTTCTGAACTTGCAGGCGAGCAAATCTCTAAAAGCACATAACCCTGGCAGCCTTGCTGTGCTGTTGATTCAGCATCCTGCTGGACAACACAACAGAGCAAGGGTCAAATGCTTCACCATTTCCCTGCTCAGTTTCTCCTCTCCTTCCTCAGGTTAGCAACTCTCTGAAAACCAGCTTCCTCCCAAGCCTCCGCCTCCTCCCCTGCTACAGCCCCAGGAATGGAATAAAAACATAAAAAAGCAGCAGCAGCCCTAAGGAACAGACTTGATGAAAAAGAAAAGCTAACTGCCAGACAATGCTTCAGTCTGCTGCAGAGCTGCTTGGCACGTGGGAGGACTTGCCAAGACGTGCACAAGGCACTGCTCTGCCTCGCAGCGCTGGCTGGCACTCGAGGGGTTAAAGCAATCTAAGCCAGGCCTGCCGGAGAAGCACTACAGCAGGAAGAAAGAGTTACAAATGATTTTTCTTGGCAAAAGCAGCTCATTGGAATAGTAGAAGGATTGTGCTTACTCCTCGTATATAAATGCCAAAATGAGGCTTGCTGACACTTTCCTGGCACGACCCAGCTCTTCCAGCAGCCCAGCACTTCAACCAAACTTTTGGAGGGACAGACAGACACACAAGGTGTTTCTGCCCCATCTGACCAAGCCCTCTTCTCGAATGGCACGATCCAGCCTTTACTGAAAGCATCCGCCCCAGCACCCCAGGGATTCAGCTCAGCTCTCCCTTTCCACAGCAATGCTTCACTTTGTGGCCAGTGTTTGGGGATGGGGTTCTGTGAAGCCACCAGCATGCCTGAATTCTGGGGCATTGTGCTGGGGAGAGGGGCTTTCATGAAAACTAATTTTAGGCAAGATCAAGTCTGCTGAAACATCAGAATTTTTCTACTTGCGTAACAGCAGCCAAGCTTTTCCCTGACCCTGTTCTCCCACCCCTAAGTCATCCTGGCTAAGAAGTGGCAGGGAGTTTAAGGTAACTGTATCCCTGGTTCTCTCTCCCAGGGTACACAGCCCAGCAATTTACAGGCCTTGAGAGCCAGAAGCTACATCCAGATCATCATGTTTAATAGACACTAATCTTCCTAAGGGTCTAATCCCCTTGTACTGCTTCTTTAGGCTCACACTTTTGACTTCCACAGAAATTTCACATGAGTTTTGTAATTTGCCCTGCTAGAAGAACAAAAAAGGCAAAAGAAGAAAAAAAAGAAATGCTTATCAATTCCAATTCCTATGTGACTTACACAAACTGGTATTATTTAATTATTCACTGTTTCATCATATGAAAAAGTGGCTCCACAGCCAGTGCAGAGGCTCATGGCAGGGCTTTAAAGAAGATGAAGGTCAAACGGCTATTTTGGGAGTAATTAGCTTCTTCAAAGGCGCATGTGATGCAACCTTGGCTTCTGCCTGCAGGCTGCTCTCGTGCCTTGAACAGCGATGGCTGAAGTGTCTTTGCAGCTGAGGGAAGAAGGTGATCCCCACCTGTGCCAGAGGAACTTCCCTTTCCTCATGCCATGCTACTGAGGCTCAGTGCTCCATGACCTCTCTCAATATGGAGCTGCATCCAGTTTCTAGCATTTTGCTCTTTTTTTGAATCTCTCCTGTTTCCCTTGTAGAATAGATTTTGGTTTTTGTTCCTGACAACCTACAGCCCAAACCAACCCCCTTCTCTCTTGCTCTCCAACAGTAATGACAATACATGCCCAGAAATTCTCCAAATATCATTGTGGACACTCAGATGATTATTCTTAAAAATGCAACTGAGAGGAACAACTTCTTGCCAGTGGATTTGTATCAGGCTCCCCAACTCCACGGGCAAAAATACAGTTTGCAAACTGGAAGGGAGCAATCAGCTCTCTGAGATCATCTGCTGCAGCCCTGCACCATGAGTAGCAGCTTTCTCATGCTTAGCTTGGTTCTTATAGAGCGCCCACAATGCCAAAGATTAAATCCCCAAACCTCCACATCCCTTCAGGAAAATAAAATGGGCTAAAACCCATGAGACAAAACTGTAACCAATTTTAGCAATAAAACCAGAAAATCTTTACTGGTTTAACTTTTTTTTTTTTTTTTCCACCAGACTTTGACTGATTTCTGCACCAGGATTATTAGGAACAACTCTCCTATTAGTTGTGCCTTTTTTTTCCACATTCATATCAGAAATCCATGCTGGCTGCAGCAATGCCCACTCAGACTGGAAGGGTTTATCATGAAAAGATCTCCTCACATACTCATCCCCCAGCAAGTCTCCTTAGTGATCCAGGACATCAGGGCTGCACAAAGAGGAAATGCTTGCCAGGCAGTTAACTTTTTCTGTAAATATATACATCCAGCACGAGGCTTCTGGGACTGTCAGATTGCTTTACAAAAGGAAGACACATTTTCCATGTTACAGTCTGGGGAGGAGGAGAGCCACATCCTCAAAATATCAGAAGGCAAGATACTATGCTGCAAGTATGAACTCAGCTTGGACCTGCTATCTCCAGGATCAGAATCATATTAGCAGAATCTAGGGAGGGAAAAAAAAATAAAGATCCAAAGAAGGTTCACTGTGCTGCTGTTGCAGAAAAGGGAAATTCAATCCTACAGCCTGGGTTGTTAGGAGGAGGAGATGGTGTGATGGCAAAACAGAGAAATCTACCAGAAAAATTATCAGCACTGATGGAAATGTCACTTGCATCACTAAAGAACACCCGAAAGTGCCCTGATCTCACAGGGCCTTTTTTCTAACTGCATTCCTGGGCCTGGAAGCTCAGCAATCAGTCTTGTAAATTTTCAATTTTCAAATCCAGGCAGGAGGTTTGTTTTTCTTGAGCAATGTGCCAATGCTATTTTGTGCTGTACAGCTTCCAGTATTTTCTTAAGTGCCTTGAGAGGCTTGGCATGAAGGGCACTGTGGAAATGGAGCTTTAACTGATTGCTTCCAACTTCTGCCTTGTAACCTCCCTTCAAAATGAGGGATTTCAGCAGCAGGAGACACTCCTTTCCTGCACAGGAGGGGAACTGTGCCTGCTGCAGCACACACCAACAGCAAACCACGTTTCAGCAGTGCCACAAGCAGTGTCCTTCCCTGGCAGGGTGGTGACCAACATCTCCATCCACCCAACACCACCAAGGCTCCAGCTGAGAGCAGAGCCCCCACCCTGCTCTCTGCCCACGTTACAAGGCACACTGGATATTTCTCTTTCTTTTTTCTCTTTCTGCAAGGGCTGTCTGACAACATCCCTCCCCACACAGAAACCACGTGGGGAAGAACTTTTCCAGCTCGCAGAGAGGTCAGCCTCAATCACAGCTTCAAATTCACTAATAATTGAACACACCAGAGCCAATTGAAATGAGCTCAGCTAATTGGAGGTGTTGGGGGATGACTAATTCATGACCAGCCAAGGCCAGGCAAACTCCTTCTTTACTTGCAGACCCATGAGCACTATCCCCAGCTGCCATCCTGACCTGCAGGTCAGATCCACAGCTTCACTGAGAGCAAGGATAAAGAGAAAATAGTATAATGCTTTCCCCCATTAACACCTGACTTTGGGCACAGAGCATCACACTGTTCTTTGTCCAGCATCTTTAAAGATTTTTGAAAAAAAATCCTAATTAATCTGTGAAGGAATTCAGACAAGATTGCTTTATTATTTTTAGCTTAAAAATGCAGTGTTGTCAAGCATTTTCTTTGTTCCTATTTCACAACATTCTCATGTGTTTGAAGCTATTATACAGGAGCATAAAGCCTCAGTAAACCCCAAGATTTTGCAACAGCATTAAAATACATCATATTTTGGGGCTCCACAGTATTATTATTTAATAATAGTATTTTTCCTGCCTTTCACCCAGAAGGACCCTCCAAAGTAACAGTTCTCCCAAAATAGAGGAGCAGCTGCCTGTGAGATGGGACAAAGCAAAAACATTTGCAGTGATTTATCAGGGGAGAAAAGGAAATGACAGCTCTTGTCCATAGGAAGATACTACTGAAATTCAGCTAAGTGGGATGAATTCAGAATTCACTAGAGCGAGCACCTGAAGATTTTTGCTTATCAAAATTCTGCTGCTGATCCACAAACATAAAGCTAATAGTTGTAGCAATAATATTACTAATCATCATCCAAACAAGCCTTCTGGGCATACTTGCCTTCTCACTCCTTATGTAAAAGGATCACATCTCGGGGATAGGCCTGGTCACTTCCAGAGAAACTTCCACCCAATTGTGTCAATATCTCTTACAAGCATTAATGAATTATGCTGTGTTTTGAAGGCTAAGATAACAAATGTTTTTCTCCTTTCATGTCATGATTCAAAGCCTGTTGGGTTGTAAGAGAATTTGGATCAATTCTTCACTGTTTAAAAAAAAAATACCAAAACCAACCACAAAGAACAAATGAGGAAATAAAGTCAAAGTAATGCAAGGTGATCTGTGAAGGACTTGATTCTTGGTGCTGCAGCTAAAAAATCTATTAGTGTCTGATTTAGGAGAAAATCAGGAGCAGCAACAGATACTTGTGCTAAAACAAAGCCCAGACACTTCCCAGAAGGGACATGAGCTGTGCAGAGCTGAGGAGGGGGTGGCTGAGGGATGTGGGCTCAGTCACACACAGTATCACCCACGAGAGCAACCCAGAGCAGGTGCATTGCCCTCTGCTTGGTGGAGGAACTAAGAAACCTGCCCAGAAACAGCACTTTTCCCACATATAAATACACCACTGTCAAGAAAGGGGAGGCCTCCTCCCTGCTTCTCTCCTTTTGCTTGTTTTCCATTAGACACAACACAAATCAAGCTGCCAGGCTGCCAAGGCCTCCAAACAAGTCAGCAGTGCTGCTGTCCCTGGCAGCCCCAGCCCAAGAAGACTTTGGGAAGGTGTCCCCACTTTGGCTGCAGCCCCACGAGCTGCTGTCCCTCTGTCCCTCCCTGCCAGCCAGGGGCCCTGAACTGAGGACAGCACCCAGACTCAGAGCAGTGGCTCATACTCTGCCAACACAGCTGCTGGCTCGGGGTCAGGATCACCCAGACCAACCAGCCCACCTGCTTTATACTGCACCACCAAAATATACAAACCCCCAAATCATCAGGCACTTTAGAAATTGTGGGTTGACATAAAGTACTTGATTTGCTACAAAATCAAAAGCATAAAGCAATGGAGAAATTAACATTTTACTTGTCCAGATTGGGGTATTGCTTTAGATGTGGTGCTGCACTGCTGTTTGCGCTAGGATTTATTTAACAGCTAGATAGAAATAAGCTGGCCTTCAAAGAACGGCTTGAGTCTTCCCTTTGAGAAAACAACTGAAATTATATCTCAGTACTATATTATTTCCTTGAATCCAGAAGAGGAGGAGGGTTCAATTTCATAACAAATAAAATCAAGACTAAACTTCCAAGTATTTGGGCTTTACTCTCATCTTATGCAGGAATTACTTTTATCACATAAGTAGACATAGATCTCTCACTTTCTATTAACTCCTAAGGAGTAAGAGCTAATCTTGGAACTACTACTGAAGAGAGTCACCTTAACTCCATTTTTCATCTCTGAAGATAAAGAGCTCAGACACTGCACTAAGTCACGTGGTGCTTAACACATTGCATAAATTAATTGGTTCCTAAACTAACTTCTATTCAGAGGAGTTTGTAGAACATGCTCACAGAAGGAAGCAGAGAGATCTTGTCTATCTGTATGGAGCTGGTTGGAGCTTGCATCTGGGCCCTTGAACATTTTAGCTGCTCTGTTAATACCAGAATCCAGGCTTCCCCAAATCCTACCTGTAGACAGCTTTCTTCACAACTACATAGCACACATTTAGTTAAACCTGATGACAGCAAGTCTCTTACCAAAGACAGACAGGCTCAGCTATCAAGCAGACAAGTATCTGAAGAAGTCCATACACATTTAGATTTTACAAACACCCAATTTGGGATGGAGGCTCCTATTTTACATTTCGCCAAAGAGAAACTTAAAACACCATTGATGATGGTGTACCAATCATCTAACCACTAAAGCTACCTTCGCTACCAGGTATTTTTCTCAACAGTAGATCTGCTCATTAAGTTTTGAATTTGAGTTTTGAAACAAGGGGAATTGTTTCATTGGCCAATGAAAAAATAACCCACACATGGCAGGGTTCCAAGTTTTCCACACTCATTAGTTAAATACTACTGTGTTTTTAAACATTCCCTCATCTGAACGAGAGGGGAGAAGAAACCAAGGCAATGCTTTCTGCAAAGCCCTTCCACTTCATATCAGCGCTTCAGCTTAGTGCTACACCAATTGCTGCATAATTTATTTAACTTCAGAACTGGTGTGCAAATAAGCTTCTGGGTGCCAGCCACAGAGGAGTCTCCAACACAGAAACTATGAAATCTTTTCCTTTATTAAATACCCTCAAATCAATGTCGCAAGCAGTGATACCCAGGCATGCATGGGATTGGGGTCAGGAAAGGATTTCTTATACTCTGCCCGCATTTTGTTTAACACTTTCGGCTTTGTGCACTGCACCTTTTGGGTTTTACTTTGTTACTCACAAAATACTGTCGTTACATGCTAACAAATTGAATCCTTACGAAAACATGTACTTGTCCTGCTGGTTTTCTCCCCACCTCAAACTGACTTTTGTACACAAAATCACCTCAATGCAAACTCAATGGAAGAGCTTTAGGTTTCTTTCTAAATGTATGAGATTTATGCAAGCCCAATTCAAACCACTCATCCAGGGTTGACTCTGGAAATTCGCTCAGCCTCACCTCACCTGGGTACTCTGCATGCAGTGTTTAGAGGAGGCATTGCAGCACTATGAGACCTGCCCGTGACAGGGACACAAGAAAGAGAAGAATTACTAAAAGGACAGTTTAAACAAACTACACTTGAATATTTTTTTTTTTTTTGAAAACAGTTTCTTTTTCCTCTAGATCTGACATTTAGGAGAACTAAAGCTTGTTCTTATTCATAGCCACACCAAGAGCTGCAGCAATTTAAGTAAGATTTTATGGATAGGGTAAAACTGCACTGATGCAAAAGAATTGATTGAGAAAATTATTTCATTAAAAAGGTGCAGTTGACTCATGTAGGAAATATTATTTTGATTTAGGGATATCAATTTAGCATAAATCAGCAATAAAACCATTTAAGACTGAGGTATATCACTGTGGCTTTCTTGTCTAGGGAAGAGTGTAAAAGAGTACAATTGAAAACATCATTAGAAAGAAACAGAAGCATGAGAGCTCATGAGAACAAGAGCTATGAAAACTAGAAATTACTTTCAATTAGTAATTGCTAAAACAGAAACACTTCTGCCTAGTGTATCCACCTATGAACCATTCCAGTCTGCTGGAAAGCATGTGGCTGAGGCAGGATAGTAAAGCAAGAGATCAGGTATATCAAGCTAGATTAAATAATACTTTTATGCTACCAATACTATCTTAGCCAGGCAAACCAGTTCCTCTCTCTGGGCTGCCTGCTCTGGCACCGTATTTCTGGTCAAGGAGCTTTTTCTCCAAGAACGAAAAAGTTGCACATCAGACTTAAGTGGAATGTGGCCCAGTTCCACAAGAGGAGGTTTTTAGGGAACCTTGAAAGACAACGCTAAAAGGCTCCTTTCTTTCCTCCATTCTTATGAATGCTCTCCAGGAAACTCACATTTAATTCTATAAGACAGGCAAAAGGAAGATGAATGTAGATGGGTAGATGAATAAACAGATGAGCTCGTTCAGCTACAGAACTACACAAGGCTGTGAGATCCTCTAAAATCTGAGCTCTTGCTACTCAGCAGGCAGTGGAAGCAGGTTGGAACTGGAAGCACTTGTCATGGCAACTGTCCCCTTAAATCAGCCTGCAGAGAGACGGTCCAGTGCTCTAATATCAGTGCAAAGAAACGACATCTCTCGAAGCCTAGAAGATTCAATAAGTAGGGGAGGCTAGAGAAGGCCTTGCTTTCCATTTGGTTCTCCCTGGGAAAGTTTTAAAAGCCTTGACAAAGTGGCTTAATGTGCTTCATTTGCCCACAGACTTTCTTCTTCTGTAGCCCCAGCGTGTGTATAGAGCCTATGGACTTCCTGACAAGTGTGTACAGTTACATAATGAGCTCCAGATACAAGAATTTTATTTGGCTACAGAAAGCTGAATGTTTCTAAGAAAGCAATTTGCCTTCTTACACTGGTCTCCAAGAGATTCACCCATCAAAACGAATAAGCTGTTGAATTGAGTGAGGCTACAGCCTGTGCTAGCATTGAGAGCACTCCTGTAATAGCTCAAGTCCCTTTCTACTATCTTTCATCTGCTTTAGCTCAGTGTTGCTGGTGTATGAAATTTAAAGAGCTCTGAAAAAGATGTTAACGAGCCCTAAAGAGGAGAGTGCTCTTGCGATAGTCATTCTCAGGAACACCTGTGAACTATTGAGTTTAATTAGCCTACAGCTGGCACTGAGTGTGTGTGGAAAGACAGGGGATTTATTATCGGATTGCCAGGCCTTAGATTGGCTCTTCCAGCACATTTTTTTTCCCTGTTTGTTTGTTTTGTGATAAAGGACACACAGAGAGTGAGGGCAATTTAACTAACAGGGGATTCCCTCCTTGGAAAGGGTGCCAGACACGGCAGCACTTGGATGTTGGGAAGTGCCTGGGAGTGGGGGGAGCCTGACGGGGTGAGCTGGGCACCCCAGCCCTGTTATTTACTGCGTGGCACAATTTGCTCCCAAACCCATACCCTACAACTACAGAACAGCTATGGACCCAAATTTTCATTTCGGTAACGCATTACACTTTTTTGTTACTCCTCAGGACTCCACTTAACTCTACAGGCATCCTAAAACAAACCTAAGAGGTGGGAACAGCTTCTGCTTCCACTTTATTCTGCCATCTACAATACCCAGTGACTTCCAACACAGGTAGCTGTTTCAGCACCAATTATGTCAGTATCACACACAGCTGCATGCATTTTCATCAGCAACAGTGAATTACAATTGTTCGTCCTCAAATACCTCCAGCCCATCTGCCTAAATTCATGCCTTGCACTCCTATGTGACATCAGTTTTTCTCCTCTGCCCTCCTGTTTACTAGGCAGAGTTTGAAGAGAGAAATGAAAATATGCCTCAGGTATTATGCAGAAGCCAAGCAGAGTCGTAGCTCAGCCCCCCTGGACTCCACACACAGCAGGCAGTGCCCAGTCCCCAGGGCAGGTGCGTGCCAGCTTCACTGCAGCAGCTCAGAGGCTGGGCTGGAAGCTCCTGGCATTCTCACAGAAAGAAGAAACAATTTGGAAGCTTTTATCTTTGAAAGCCTATTCTCCTACCTTGTGCTAAATTCAAAATACCTCAACAGAAACAATGCCCTACTTAAACCACAATGTACAAAATAATTATCATCCTGACATCATCTGTAGTGACAGCAGATCGTCTCCACATCTGGAGTACGAGGTGCTTCCCAAGCTGATCAGACTTCATCCTGCCATCACCTTGACATTGCCAAGTCAGTCGTGCTGACATTTCTTCTAGCTGACATTGGAAAGCCTTCAGTAAATCTGTACTGACATCTTAAATTCTCTTTTCTTCCCCCCATACTTTTCTCCTGTCATGTCATCTCCATAAAATTGCCCTGCCCTTGTTTCACTTCATTTTGACATCCTATTGTTACCTCCACGGATCCTCTTTAGCACTGTGCTTCTGTCACAAAGGCACATCTCTAAAGACCCGACATGGGAGCACCTGGAGAATGCGCCAGGAGTCTCATTAAAATGAATTAAATGTCTGCATTATCACTCCTACCCCTTCCCAGCAAGTTATTCCTCAAACCACAGCCTCACCCCGCGGTGCTATAAAGCACTTGAAGAGAGAGTAACCTGCACATCCCGACTCCTGAAACAGCCAGGCTCGATCAGTCTCTAATCCTGGGAGGACACAGAGGCTGGCAGGGGAGAGCAGGGCCCAGTCGACAAACTGCCCAGTACCTCTCCAGTGCCAAGGTTTAGTGACAACTCAAAAACTTCCTGCAATCTAAGCCTGGAAAACACAACAAATCTGCCACCACAGCAAGCCCCCAATTCAGGCCAGGCCAGGCCAGGCCCCACAGCCCAGCACCAGGGATGAGGGGTGATGTGAAGAGAGACACATTTCCTACAACGCTTTGGCATTCACAGCCTCGGCCCTGGGATGCAGCTCAGAACCTTCCCAAGCCCAAGGCAGCAGCAGTGCCCTCAGGAGGGTGGGCTGGAGGCACCTTCATTACCCCAGCCCAGGTGCTCTCATTAGCAGGTTCATCAGCCTCATTAGCAGGCTCATCACCCTCGTTACAGGGCTGTCCCCTAGTTAGCAGCCAAGGAGCCTCACACATAGCCCCACTATCCTCCCCCAGGCTGCAGGGAACCTCAGGGACACACGGCCAGGGACTCATTCAATACTGAATATAATTAACAGGCTTTAAAATCCTCTTTAGGAGGGAACCTCAGGCCTTGTGCTCACTCCATTTGACAGCAACAAGATGTATTTGTGCCGGGTGGGGAAAGCAGGGGAGCAGCCCTGTGAAACCACAAGGGAACTAAAACCCATATATGCTCTTGGTGGTGTCTAACAGATTTTATGCTTATATAATATACACAGAATTTAAAGGTACTTTATATACATGGAGTATTTCCTAAAATTCAGTTATATGCTTTGAGATGTAAATAGATACCTGCTCTAGCAGTGTAATTAAGCTGTCCATGCAATTAAAAAGCACGTTGTTTTATTTGCATAATTCCATGCAGCTTTTTCTTTATGGATAGGCCTTGATATACAGTGTTTTCCTGACATCAGATTTTTTTTTTTTCTTTGCTTATTGATCCACATTTCTTCAAGCTGTAAAAATCATTTACAACCCAGGAAAGCCACAGAGGCCAGACCAAGAGCCTGCAAGTTCAAACACTGATGTGGATTTCATATATGCCGAAAACCAGACCAACAAAATGAAATCTATGTACTCCTAGATTTAAAATGAGGAAAAAAAAGTCCCTCCAGATATTTCCTGAATTTCAAATCTGCAGTATATAGTTCCATCAGGAAAAAAAAATCCAGGCTAGGAGAAAAAAAAAAAAAGAAAAAACACCCTAACTGATGAGCAATAGATATGGACATTTTATGTGAGAGATATCTATTAATCAGCTTCTGCTACATGCAGAAGTTTTACATATCTAATATGCACCTATAAATTCCTCCAAAATGACCTCTGCAATACCTCGTGTCTGTATTGTGTTTTAAAAATCCCCTCTAACCTACTCCTTCCTCCTTCAGAGTGTATGCACTCCTGCTCCCACCAACTCTCCAGACTCCAGCTCTCAGGTCTGAAACAGGTGTCATTAAAATCCGAGAGAGTTTCAACTCACAGGCTTTAAAGAAGGTATCATTAAAATCCCAGTGAATCTTGCCAAAATGGACAAACTGACACCACCACCCCTGAGAGGGTTCATCCCATGCATCCGTGCCAATAAACCCCTGCAGGCTGCACAGCACCTCTGTAGCACTTGAAAATAATAAGATTGTGCACAGAAAACTGTAATGTGGTGTGTGTGTGTTTGGACGGTGATCCCACAGTGTTTGATGTTGGGGCAGCCCAAGGAGCATGTGCAGGTGTCACTGAGAGCTCTGTGTGTCTGTCCCAGCCCATGGAGCTGTGCAGGTGTCACTGAG
>VXBU01005720.1:937472-974433 GCA_013400315.1 Bombycilla garrulus
GCGTGGAGCTGGGCAGGTGTCACTGAGTGTTTGGTGTTGCCCCACCCATGGGGCTGTGCAGGTGTCACTGAGAGCTCTGTGTGTGTGTGTCCCAGCCCATGGAGCTGTGCAGGTGTCACTGAGAGCTCTGTGTGTGTCTGTCCCAGCCCATGGAGCTGTGCAGGTGTCACTGAGGGCTCTGTCTGTCCCAGCCCATGGAGCTGTGCAGGTGTCACTGAGGGCTCTGTCTGTCCCAGCCCATGGAGCTGTGCAGGTGTCACTGAGAGTCCCCCCTGTGTCTGAGCCCAGTGCGTGGCTGCAGGGCCCTACAGGGATCCCAGCTGCCAATGCATGGTCGCACACCCAATAACCAAGCAAATCTTGGATGTAAACACGTTAGAGATGGCATTACTACACATTTTTTGTTCAACAATACATCAGCAGAACATTTTGCTACTGCTGTTAACTCTCGCTGTGGTTCAGAAACAAATGCTTGAGGATATGTACTACTACACTCCTACTGCGTGTACAAGGCATACACTACTGTATCCTCCATAGAATATGACTGGCAGCAATTACAGTGAATACTGAAGAGATGGAACAGGGTTTGTGATGCATTTTCCTGGCTTTTGTGAAACATTTGTTCACCAGATTTGCTAACTCTCAAAATGCAAGCATACACGAGAGGTCTGCTAATCCAGGGAATTAACAAGGTACTGCTCCAACAGACTGCAAGACAAGAGTGCTCTGTTTCATACAAATGGGCTTTAAACAAGCAACCAGTACACCCTATAAACAGCTCACCCATTCTACCTAAGAACTCAAAATATATCAAGTGATTAAAAACAAAACAGAAAAGATTTATGCTTGTAACCTTCTGAAACAAAGGTTCCTGCTTGGTATTGTTTTCCTCTCTCTCTTCTGAGCTCTGTTAGTCTGCAAAAACATAACCTTACAGCACAAGAAAATAAGATTTAAACACATCTGAAATAATAGAGCCCAGTTGCTATCACATTGTGATTATCAGCACTGCTGCCAAGAACCCGCACTGCAGCCAGAGTCTCTTCAAACACCATAAATTCCAAGCTGCCTTAAAGAACACACACGCACCTTCATCTATCCCTGAAACCCTGCAAGGTCAGGGGAAGGCTTCTGCTTTGCTGCATATGCAAAACAAAAACTGCTCAGTGCAAATAAATAAATAAATAACACAGTAGTGATATACTCAGATTTTTTGAATAATTCAAGTCCCATTCTTAATGGTGACAGGAATACAGCAGAGGTTGCTGGCTTGGGAATGCTGAGACAACCCAGTGGTGTGGACAGAGGGTTTATGATCGATAGGAATCTGTCCAAGTTGGGGTCTGCTTGATGAATGGTTCCTTTCCAGGCAGAGCTGTTTGGGGTTTGGATGTTAACAACAGGATTTCCATCCCATACAAAGCATCACTGCTACTTTTTTTTATGTCCTTTAGCAGATGTATTAATACAATACACACTTCCATAATATGTCCTTCCTTGTAAAATCCAAAAATACAGGGCCAAGTGCCCAGCAGCTGTACACACTTCCATGTGGGCAGTTGCATGGCTTGCACACATGCACATTTGTGCATATGCACAGACACGTGAGGAATTTATCTCCAAATGTGGCCACACATGCAACTTTAACATTTTTAAAGAGAGGCATCAATTTTTATCTCAGAAAAAATATTATAAATCAATTAACAGCAAAAGACCTTTTCCTGCAATAGAGAACACAGCACTAGGAACATCTAGGAACATAGGAATACAGATGTAGGAACATCTATAATCCTAACACTTGCATTTCCCAGCACTGACCATTCAGTCACACTGAAAGCTTGACTGAGCAACTGAAGCAGCAAAGGAGCCCCACGAGCCCGTTCATGACACAGCATTTGAGATACAAATCTTCATGTGGACACTTCACCAGAAATCATTTTTTAAAAAAGAAAAAGACAGGAAGCATCCCTACAATCGTGAAAATCTGACATAACAGTACATAATTCCATTCTTACTCATCACTTAAAACTGGAAGGCAACCTTGAAAACCCTTCAATATATGAAAAAATAAGGATGCACAGTAAGGAGCTCTTCCAAACAATCCTATCTGCTTTCCCCAGAAGTTCTTCCTACACAAATGCAGTGATAGTGTGCCCAATCCTGCTGTTGACAAGGACGCTGGGTTGCTGTCCGTGGCTGCCTGTCCTGCAGAGCCAGCCCATGGCAGCAGTCCCTGGGGCAGCAGCAGAGCAGCTGCACGCCGGGCTAGGGCTGCACACACCCACATCCAAGCACTCCTTTGGTTTTGTTTACAGGGCTCATCTTCATCGTCATTAATTATGACTCACAAACCAGAAAGAAGCAATGCAAACTGAATTCACAGAGCTCCCAAACCAGCCCACAGTGCCAGTGTCAGGGTACAAGCTACATCAGTCTGAACATGTGGACTTCTTAACACAAAGGCAAGTCAAGGTTCGCGTGTGTGAACAGCACTGAGGTCTCCAAAGCCCTTCTCCTACAGCAGATTTATGCCAGCACTTGCTCAGTACTTTGCTCATCCCCCTGCATCTCCAGTGGCCTTCTGTACCTGAAGTTACCTGCTTGCCTCCTGAACCTTCTCTCCTGACAAGGTGGGGAATCAGCTACTCACAAATCCCTCTTTGTAACCTCCACTGAGTACTGCCATTAACTAATAAGAGAGCAGGAGTGGGAAGCAGTTTTTTAAGCACACTATTCACATAAGCCTAGCTTTTGCTGAAAGAGCACCAAAAATAAACCCCTCAAAAATCCAGTCTCTCATATGCTTATAGCTTATACCTCCACTCAGCTTCAATAAGCCAGGAACAATATTGCATGCTCAGACTCCGTATCACTGGGATCACTGGGGCTCGAGTAAAGCACCTACTTAATTCCAAATTCATTTAATATCTCTATAACCCCTCCACAAATAAGCCTTACAACATTGTGAGTCAATCAAGCCAGGCACTAGTAAAATATTTTTTTAAAAAAACCTTAAATCTAATAGAAGATTACTGCACTCAACCGTAGAAACAATTTTAAGCCTAAATTTCACAAGACACATTAGTTTTATATGGAGCTAAATTATTTCCAAGTGTCTAGGAAACACAATTCAGTAATTACAGCTATATTAGCTGGATGCAAATGAAGCAAGAGGCAGGGCTTATTCACCACTGAGTGTGTGAGTCACCCTGACCATCCTCCAGAGCCCAGCCCTGCTGCAAGGACAGGCTTTGCTGAAGACTGACCCCAATCCAAGAACCAAAGGTGCTCAAAAGCACCTGGCTGATGGTGACAAGGACTTGAAGCTTTGTGAGTACTGACATGAGGCATATTTGTAAGGTATCAGCATTCAAGGAGGCCACGCTTTTGAGGAGCTCAAGTCTCTCTTTCCAGCACTAACAGAGAGGTTTGATTTTCCAAAGTGCTCAGTCCCCAGCACTTGTGGTGTGGTGCTTCTGGCCATGCCATCCAAGGAGCAGGCCCCAGTGAAGACACAGGGCTCCAAACCCTTCTGTGTATCTGTGGCAATGTATCTGAGGAGCTTAGGCCACAGTGTGCTCCAGCCAAACCATTTTTAGTTTCTTATCAGAGCACTCCGGAATTCACTAAAGTTACTAAAACATAAATTATGCTAGATTAGGAAGGAAAAAACTGAAAAACAGAATACCAAGACAGTAAAGACTTTGATAATGATGTGCAGAGAAGCACTGACCTGTAACTGATCATATTTCCTGAAGACAGCGTGGATGTTGGGTGGACAGAATAAGGGCACCAATCCATTTATGCATAATCACATAAACAATAGTTTTAAAATGCATAACTAGCACAATATAAACAATAAATAACTTCAACATAATCATATTGGTTCACTGTTCTAGAGTCCTGAGCTTCTGCACACCTCTCTCGCCCCAGCCACAGTGGTACCTCCTTGCTCAAACCCCAGTGCAGGAAGCTCCATGCCTGGACTGCAGCAGCAGTGCCCGGGGCTGCGGGAGCTGTGCCAGGCTGTGCCAGGGCCAGCTCGGGGAGCTGCAAACAGAGACACACAGAGGCACCATGGGCACAACCCCAGCCCCCAGATCCTCCCCACGCTGCGCCTTCTCTCAGGATCTGTTCGGGGCACAACTTCTACAGGGCATTTTCCTCCTGCCTGAAAGCAGAGCTCACATGAAATTAAATTAAGCTAAAGCCTATCATCTGTACACCCTACAGAAAAGACACCATCATCATTGTCAAGTGAAAACCTGGAAGCCAAGCAGGAGGCAAAATAACCTCTGCTCCCCGTCACGCTGCTCCTAAGCGCTGCACTCAGCTGACAGCAGAAATGGATTTGATAATACAGCAAAGGGAAAAATACAGCGTGGGACAACATTTCCAGTTCAGCATTCTCCACCCCCATGTTTTCCACAATAATTAATAACCAAAGCTGTTAATGTTTAAATGATCCATGCTCTCCAGTGCAGACAGCAGTGCCTCCAGAGGCCTTCCACTGGGGCTGACATTATTAACCATATGGATGCCTGAGGATACAAACTGTTTAATGGATGAAAGGACAATTCCATACTCTATCCAAACATTTAGGTACTTTTCTTTTAAAGCTGAACTATAAAGCATTTACGGTTCCCAAGTTTTGTGTAAATATCCAGGTACTCCAGGGTTAACAGAAAACAAAGTTTTTCCCAACCCTCAAGTGCTAATAGCCATTATAGTGCTCTTTCCTGTTCCAGTAGGGCCAGAACATCCAACCTACTTCCAGTCTTGCCAGCAAATAGTTATTGAGGGAGAGCAGGCAGGGATCAGCCAAGCCCAGGAAAGCTGAGCAACAGGCAGGGAGAAGCTTTCTCTGGTTTCTCACAGCACCAGAAACGAAATCACTCCCAAGCATGGCTCCAGGACTCTGTTTTTTGTTTATTTGCCCAAGTCCTTGGGAACCTCTGCAGTTAACAACACTCAGCAGTTAGGGCAAGAAGATATTTTAGCATGCAATTACAATCATGATAATCACCAGGTTTTCCTGCCCTGCCTTCTCCAACCCCTCCCTGCCCATTCCCCCATCCCAGGATTAACACAGATGAAGGAAACTTTTAAGACCAAAGCAATTTCTCAATTTCTTTTTTTTTTTTTTTTAAGCTTAATTTTCAAAGAGCCAGGGGTACAGAAGTTCATCCTGCCTGCATGTGTTTCCCTATCTGTCCCCCTTCTAATAACTTTTGAAACCCACTAATTTCAAGTCAATGTGACAGCAGGGCAGAGGTCTCCACAGCGCCAAGCTCCCCGAAGTTCAGTGAGGAGTCCGCAGCCGTGCAGGGAAAGGCGCCTGGCTTCTCTCACCTCCCACCACGGGGAAGGCTGGCTGTTAGCTCACACCTCATTAGACAGCACAAACCCACAGAGGAAATCAATTACCAGATAAAAGTCCATCGGAAACCAGCCTTCAATCATCCTGCTGCTCATGCAACTACTTGATTCGTAATTCTTCTGACAGCCTGATAACAAGGGCTGCCCTGGCCCTCCCTCGGGCAGCACACCAATAAATACGCCAGGACCCACAAAAGCCATCCTTGTCTCCTGCACCAGCACGGGCTCACCCATGGCCTGGCACTGACAGGGAGCAAGGGCAAAGCATCATTAAAATGGTCACCAGGTACCACCAAGAACTCAGGGACTCAAAGCATTTATTTTGTAACTGGATGGGTTTAGAGCCACAAGATTGATTGTACAAATGCACCAAAAGATGGATGTTTCTCCCACCAGGCAAAGTTCAACCCATTCCAACCAATACTTTGGAAACACTGAACTTCTCCTGAACGTTCTGCTCTGTCATTTCTCTTTTTTTGTTGCTGCAGATACCAGGGATGGAGCTGACATCCTTACTTAATGCTTGCACTGCCAGGCTTTGCAGGAAGACACCCGGACACTGCAGCCTGTCCCCTGACGAGGTTCCCCACCTCACCACCCACGAGCTGAGCTCCACTCAGCCAGCACTGATTTCTCTAAGAGCCAGCAGTATCAGCTACACTTGCCGGAAGGATTTAAAACAAAACAAAAGCCAACAAAAAGCAAAATAACTTTAAGTGCCTTACTAACAGCTGGGCTCTTTCTTTTTCCACTTAGGGACTCATTTCTCTAAAACAGAGGCTTCATTCTTCAACATAAGACTTCAAATACATGGAAAATCTGAACCAGACCTATCACACCAGGCTACAGTTTCCAGCAGGATAGTTTAATGGGCTCGTTGAAAGCATTCTTCAAATGTTTCATTCCTGCCATTCCTTTCCCTTCATGGCTCTTCTTTATGGACAGATGCATGGGAAATGGGGTAAAATTGGGTGCACAAGGATCAAGGAAGTATGCCCGAGCATGTCATGTGTTCTGTGTGTTACTGGCAGGGCTGCAGATGGATTTGTTGATGGTTTTTGTGACAGACATGGCACTTGCTGTTCAAACACACAAACCCAGACTAGCTGCAGATGATCAGGGACTCACTGAGCTTGTGCCAGGGCTGCCTGGCTGGACTGGCCATGTGGGCTGTGCAGCTCCACAGCTCATGGATAACTCGTGTACCTCTCTACAAGCTGTGGAGACAGCAGTGACTGCCACTGTGTCTCTGTGGAGCAGCTAGAGAGTGCATCTCCCTAGAAAGGTAATAACTGGGAGGCAAAATTTGGTAAATGCCTTCTCTAATTAAGGGGGCAGGCAGCTTCTGTGGCCAGCCAGCAAAATTTGCCTCCACTCCCACCAACTTCTTCAGGATTCGTGTATCACCTGTATATGTATAACATACATCTGTGTAGATATAAGGTATGAACAGTCTTTATGTTTCAGGCTGAAAGCTTGAAACCAACCATTCCCTTCCCAACTTCCCACAAAAACAACTCTTTAGGAGCACAACAGCAAACAACCAAGTTTCAAACAGACAAATGACTGAGTGTGTGGAACTCAGGGTACCAGTAACTTGATTCTCAAGCCTTGGGCATCTCTTCCCACATTTAAAGCTCACAGCCATCCTACCAAAGAGCATAAATGTTATCATCAGAGAAGGTGTCATGAACAAGCACTAGTACAATGCAAAATTCTTCTTTATAGGCATTACCTATAAATAATTCTGATTTGTGCATCAGTGTTAGTAAGCATGAACTTCGTTCTTCTGCTCTTCAGCACAATGAAGACACTGGAATTGAGCCATCATTTATATAGAGAGAAGCTCAAGGAGTTGCTAAATCTGAAATGCTGGAGATTCTGCAGCAGGGGTGGTTCTGCTTACATGAAGACAAACTGCACGAGCCCAGCACAAAACGATGAGGTTGGGATTAAGAAATCACTTCAGCTTTAAGAGTGCTCTGCCTTAGTAAATCCAAGTCAGACTCTCAACCTTGCAGTGTCGTTTTTCTGTGTTCTGTGTGTATCCACATGAAATAACATTCCCAGGTGTCTGGGCACTGGGTGGGGAAGGGAGAGGACAGTTCAGGTCAGGAGGACAGGAGAGGAACAGCTGCAGTACAGGTGGAGAACCCAGAGCTGAAATACATTACAGTCTCGAGAAATCATCTCGTATAACTGGTAGTACAAATTGGCTTTAAGAGACAACTCAGCTGGCACATGTATTCCCTGCTGAACAGTGATACCTATTCAAATGATCAAAACTTGTCAGTTCTTAAATTCAGGATAAATCCCAGACCTCAGAAACAGGCAAATGAAAGAAAAAAAAAATGGTTCAAAAGCAGTAAGACAGCAAATGTTACTCTCAGGACCAATCTCTCTGATATGCCTCAAGCTTGCTAACAGCATTCTAATGCCACAGGCACGTTACTTTCCTTTGCCCTCATATTTTATTTCACTGAAGCCCTGTCCTAATAACTGATTACCAAATACCAAACAAGCTGTAGTATTATCTTGCTAGCTGGTGAAATATTTAGGTCCATTTAAGTGCCATGCAAAAATTAGTCTGAATATATGGGCTGTAGCGAGCAGAAATAGGAGTTCTGCATTCAGAGACAGGAATACCCTACTGAGGGCCATTCCTCACTCCCAGAAAGTGCTCGTGCCCTCTCACCAGATCAATGCAAAGCAGGTGCTGGTGCCATAGGATAAAATGCCTCCTTCACATTGAATGTAGAAATTACCATTCCTCCACCACATTCACAGTGAAGGAGTAAGCTGAGTGCCAGCCCCCATCCTCCAGCCAGGCTCACCTTCATAAAACACCACAGAAAAGGAGTGCTTGCTTTTTTGTACATCTCAATGGAAACAACAGGCCTATAATACACCAGGTTCCTTAGAACCATTGTAGCATCCTCCTTTCCAATCTGTGCAGTTTAATTTTTCAGGAATACGTGAACACGTTTAAAATAACTTCCCAATGGCTTTTATGGGGTCACTGTGCACTGCAAAAATCAAAATCCATATTTTCAAAGCATTAATGTACACAAACTTGCTTCAGCTTTTTCTCAGGGCATTCAGACACAGCAACCCTTGTCCAGGGGAGACAGCAGTGAGCCCAGCAGCATTGCTACTTGAATTCCATCGAGGGCTTCGTGTTTCTACCCTGCTCCATTCTGTGTGCTCACCTGAGGATATAGGGGGAGGGGAAACAACCCACTGAGACAATTTCCACACCACAGAAGCAAAGCAAATTTCTTCCCCACCCAAAGGAAAATAAAAAATTGCAAATTTGGCCCTCAATCATTGCTTGATTCCAGATTGCAAAATGTTCTCTGGGTCTGGCAGTGAAAATCTAAAATAGCCTTCAAACACTTGTTCTCGAGAGATTTCCAATCCAACTGCTGAGGGTCAGGATAAGCACCCAAATGTCTAAATCATGCTCTGAAACAAACACTTGTGCCACGGCAGTTGCAGCACACCTGCAAGTGTGGATCTTACACTGCTGTGAAGGGTATCATTTCAATTTCTATGAAGTGTCCAAAATTTCAGTGCCACAAGCCCCACATTTGCAGCAGCTGCACAACTGGAATCATCAGTGATTCACAGGCTACTGTTCTTTCAGCAGAGCCCTCTCTGGTCTTTCGTGTGAGACAGATAGTTAAGTTTGACTTTATTTGCATCGTGCTTGCCAAGACCTGTGAATTGGGAATTAATAGCTCCCACTGCTCCCACATCACAGCCAATTTTACTGCATTCACTCCAGCACATATCAATGCACAGAGGTCAGATGCAATTTTAATGAGAACCTCTACTGTTCTATTTATTTTAATACCTTTATTGCGCCATCAAATTTATAATAATTAAGCATATTATAATTAAAGTGAATTAAAGTCTTCTTAAATGTATCCCCCATTATTTTATAATCAATTAAAATTAATAAAATTGATTGTAAAGTCTCACGTCTGGTGTATACTAATGTCTACTCTCATCATTGCACAAAATTCTACTTCAGTAACGGCCAACTACAAAGATTTCTGTACTATCAGGAGGTCTATAATAATCCATTTTTTTTACTGATCCTCTGATACCTCCATCCCTTCCACAGCATACCATTAATGCCTTGGTTTGGCAGGCTTTTTGCAGAGCCAGCAGCCGGCCTGGCTGCAGAGGGCTGTAAGGGCGCTGACATGGCACCAAGTCCAAGGAAATTGTCCCCATCCCATGGGACAGCAACTCCCAGCTATGGACAAGCCCTGCAGCTCCTGCTGGGCAGCACACAGGGAGAGATGGGATCCTGGGAGCACTGTGCCCTGCCTCCCTTTCCAGTCTACATTCCCCACTCACTAGAAGAGAGAACTCCCAGAAAAGCACCACTTTCTTAACTACATCATGCTCAGCGTGTCCTGCTCTCTCTCATTTCCTCACTTCCCATCACCTCCAGCCTTTGTGCTTTCACAGCTGCTCAGCCATCTCCACTCAGGCCCTGGCAGCTCAGCTGCCTTACAGCTGGGTGTTTCCTTGGCAATTATATCTCTTCAGTCGCTGAAAGCATCAGAAAATGACCCCAAAAGACCTCCTTTCTCTGTAAGAGCAAAAGGGAGCTGGTGGAATCACAGAGGTAATACAATTTTCAGTGTAAGTACATTAGCTCATGGAACTTCTTGCCACAGAGTCATCCCAGGGCAAACAGTTTGACAACCACTCGGTTTCTGTTCTGCACAGCTCAGTACCAGGAGCAGAGAAAGGAACAGGAACAAATGTCACCCACTGGATGAGTCTTGTCTTTTCTTTTCCTATTTTGGGGTGATTCTAAGAGAGAAGTATCTAGAAAATGAACTGCCAGGAAAAATGATGCTGTGATCTCTGGGAGACCAGCGTTACAAGGTGAGGACTCATTTCTCTGACTGTCCAAGCAGAATGTGCTTGCAAAGGGGAGTCTGCACCGTCTCATGCAGAGCTCATGCATCACGATCTTCAAGAAAATGAAGAGGTGCTCCATAAAACATCACCCCAAGCCCCAGAATTTCTGCAAAGCTTCAAACTGGAGCTAACAAGAACTCTTCTCCCACTGAATTTCCCTGAGAGCAACTTAGGTTATTAATTATTAATTATACAAATCAAAGCTGACTTGCTAAACTTGGTGACCAAGAGAACACAGAACTGGGCAGTACTTGCTGCATTTTGGTTTTGCCACTCTGGATGTGCAGTTTGGTTTCTCTATCCTTCAGCTTCCTTCACTGCTTTTATGTTTGAGAGGTAGTGGATTTATTTTGGCTGGGAAATTCCTCTGGCCAAGCAGAGGAGAATCCTTTTGTTTCTGCAGCACCTGACACAGCAGCTCCCCAGACCCTGATGTAACCAGCTCGGGTCTAACTTCTGCAGTGCAAAGCACAATGGGATTAGGGGCTCCTTGAAACCACCTTATTTTCCTAAACATCTCAGGGCACTGGAGCAAAAGGCTGGATGTGCCTGGTATCGCCTCCTAATGTGCATCGCCAGCTAATGGCAGCCACTTTAATGACGACACAATGCAGATCGCAGGCCCTTTTAGCACTTGTCAGGCTGCCTTGCTCTGAGCCTCTCTCTTCCTGACATGGCTCTGCACTGAAATGTTCTTTTCTCTGTCAGCTTTGGGGCGTGATTGGAGCTGTTACCCATCGCAGTCAATGAGTGTGAACTTCCTTGTGCCACGGGGCCTCTCCACAAGTGCCTGGGCGTGGGAGGTGGCACTTGTCACCCTGTCAGCTCTCTGCAGAGCCCTGGCTCAGGCTCGCTGCTCCCTAGACACCCGGCTCCTCGGCAGGGCTGCTCTGGCTGAGCCCTGCTCCCGCAGCAGGGAAAAAACCCCGCAGTTACATCACGGGGATCTCACAGAGAAGGCGATCTGCTTACTCAGAACAAGCCTTTTATTTTTAGCCTGGTTGGAGGAGGCAGTGGCTGTATAAATAAAGGCTGCTGTGAGTCTGAGTAAGCACGGTGCCTGCACGGCTCCTGTCAGCAGAGTGAGTGAACAATCCTCAGCCAGGGCTGCAGTGGGAGTCTACAGCAAAGGCTCCCATGCAGACAGAGGCGTGGGAATCTCACTGGGAATGCTCAGCTCCAGAGCCAGGCAGAGGCAGGAGCAGGAACAGAAACAGGAGCACAGCACCATGGGGGCTCTTTTCCTGCACAGCTCAGCACCCAGGGGCTCACTGCTTTCCAGGAAAGAAATCAAACCACAACAGCCCTGCACAGCAGGACCCAGAAGAGCCTTCGGGACCCAGGTGTTTCCTCCTGGCAAAACACACACTCGAAGCCTTTATCAGCCTGGGGCAACAGTTATCCTCATAGGCAGCACCTACACCATCTCCTGATGCAGTCCTCTCCAGCAGGATATTCATAGTCAGCCACTTTGGAGAAGGCCTGAGAAGTCTGGTGGACTCCAAGCTGCTGGCAGGAGGGCAGGGCTTGTATCTTAAGGGGTTGAAAACTGTTATCTTTGAGATCCTAAGAAAATCTCCAGGGTCACTTCTGTCTGCTTGTTGATGCATTTCCTTGCTTCCTTTCTGCAGCAGGAGGTCTAGGTGTTCTTCAGCACTTCTGTCAGTTGTGGAGTAATAACCAGCCCGGGGAAGAGCAGGCTGGGTTCTAAACACTCGCTATTTCATCTACCTTCCCAAAGAACAAATACATAAAGTAGCTGCAAACATCATCCCTGACTGCAGTTACATGCCATATGCCTTGCAGTTAATCCTGAGCACACCAACACCAACATTTCCCATTTATGGACTCAGGCTTCTTTTTTCTCTCCCTGAGCTATTCCTCACGCTCCCTGCAAAAGCTCCATCCTTCCAAGCAGCTCTCCCAGCTGCACAGGCCCTGAACCAGCCCATCTCTGCTTTCCATCCGTACGGGCACGGTTCACTGTTTAAAGCCTTATAGTTCTTCTGAGCCTAATAATATTTGAAAGTAATAAATAAATTCATTGCTCTCAAAATGAGTAGACTTAGGAGAATTTGTGATGCTGAGGAGGATGCCCACCAGGCAGGCACATGACAGCTTGCTGCACATCCTGCTGCTGGTGCTCTCAGCCCTCCAGCTCCTGGCACACACCGTGTCCTGCAGATTTGTGCCATGGCCCTTGCAAAGTTACTTTCCAATGTGACAGCTTGCTTTTAGTGGATTTTTAAATCACTGGCTAATCCTTCTAGCTGTATTTAGTTAATCTGGAAACAAGGAAAGAGAAGGATTGGGTCTAGCTGCGTGTCCAGCAGGCTCTATAGTACGTGCAATTCAAACAGCTAGAAACATTTTTTCTTCACAGCCAGTGCAGTTCTTCACTCTGCATTAATGGGAATTAGGAGCCCTCATACATGTACTTGATGTGTACCCAGCACATGTTTCAAATCTAATGACAGCAATGCTCCAGTTGGAAACTCAAGAGAATCATTAAGTACACGTATAAATCTTGTTAAGAGTTAAGTCCATGTTTTGAACTCTAGTCACTGATGGTTCAAATCCAAATTTACAGCACTTCCAAGCTTCCTTAAAAGGATAAAAAAAAAAAACTGGAATAAAATTAATGATCATTTGTGTTTACATTTCTATTGGTGCATTTCAGCAAGATTATATCCACATATTCAGAAGTCAGAGACACATTCCTCATAACTGTATCAGCTCAGGACTGCCTTCCAGACTGGGCTTTTGTGCTCACTTCAGCAGTCAAGTTTGTAGAATGCTTGTACTGTGAACCCCTTACTTGGAGTCACACTAACAGCAGCTGCAGAGGACACACAGATAAGCAGAGCCAGGGAGAGACAAGGCACCGTGAAATGTGTCACCACTGTCTTCAGATGTCCAGCCAGCAGCTCTGAGCTTGTCTGTGCACATTTGGTGGTGGAGCAAGAGAAGGTGGCTGTTCCTATGCTACAGGTGAGACCACCAGAGCTACTCTGAAATAAAACCCAAAAGCATCTAAATATCCACACAACTCTTCCTGCTTTGCTATTTCCTGGCCCCATAAAAAAAAGGTGGAGTTAAAAAAAAAACACTGTCCACTTGGGAATGCACTCTGTGACTTCTTACTACATATTATGTTATCTCACAAGTATTTATCCAGCACCAGAATGAGATTCTGCTTGCAGAGATTGCTATCAGATTAGTGTCCCAGAGAAATCGGTGTCCCCTGTACTCCTTTCAAACTTCCATCTCTATCTTCCGCAATGGTGAAGAGTGAGGTGTGAAACCTGCCAGTCCTCTTCCCCAGCACAGAGCCCCCACAAGCTCTATGCCCCTCAGCTGCGCGTGCCCCTGACAAAACGAAGAGGTGCTGATGGTACTCGGCGTGCCAACAAATCTGCTCTCACAAGAGACATTTCAGACTGCTGGCCAGCTGCTTGGCTGTAACTCGGGCAGCTCAATGCACACTCAGTGGCCACAAGTTTGATAATATCTGAGCTAGGTGTCCCCTGCTCCGAGCAAAGGAGAAGAAGGCAGGATTAATGATGGCCTGCAGGAATTATTCAGAACTCATTGGCATTCCAGAAGAAAACATGTCAGGCGGCTGAGATCCAGAAAGAATATAAATATTCCCTATTTATTCACAGACTATTTGTTCATTCTTCCAACAGTAAAGTACACAGGACAGAGCAAAGCATTCTATACCTGACATAAATCATTTCTATTTCTTGAGGCGCCTCTTTCCTGCAAACATTAAGGCAACTACACTAATAGAAGTTAAATCTATTATCATAAACTTTATTAGAAAGAGGTCCCGACCTCTTGGGATAGGACCCTTTTAAATATAGTTGAAAATATATCCTGGTTTGGCAGAAACTCAGTGTTGACTTCTTACCAACCAACATCAGAACTGAATTTATGCCTCAGTTAGTTCAAACATTGGACAGAGAATGAGGCAGGGCTGCATGATGAAGATAAAATCCTGGCTTGGCTGAAGCTAATGGCAACGTGCCCATGAGCTCCCAGGGAGCTCCGCAGCTCCCGGAACAGCAGTGGAAGCAGAGGAGCTCCTTCCCGGGGATGCTGTGCAGCGTGTGAGGAGCACCCTGATGCTCATCCCTCATTCACCACAGGGCTTCGAGACACATGGGGAGAAGGAAATGCTTTGAGAAGATGAGAAGTATTTTGTTAGTCATGCATTACAGCGCCATTTGGGAAAGTCACATTCCTGCCTGTTGCAAACTCCCTGCCTAAACGTGGGACGCTCACTTAACGCCTCTTCCCAGGGTTTGTACTTGTAAAGTGCCCAGGAAAGGCAGCAGCTCCCTGCACAGCAGTGCCGCGGTGGTGAGACAGCAAAGGATGGCATCCAGCAGAATGGAATTAAACCAGGATGGGGACTAGACATTCCTGCTGGAAATCCTCTCAGCTGTCAATGGAGAGAGGCATCTTCACACAGGATTCGGCATCCCCAGATGGGAGCCACCCTCCACAAGTCCTCAGCCACACAGGGACACCAGCCTTTCAACAACTGAACTGAGGCAAGACAAACCCCCCCTCAATAACAAGAAACAAAAGAACTGCTTTCTGGTCCCCACCACACCAAATGTGTTCAAAGCCTCTAAAGCTGCTCTTTCAGCCGCTGGCTCAGGGCGCAGCACTGAGTTCCTTGGATCAAGTCACAATCTTGGCATGGAAACAACATGATGGGACCACATAATAAAACTAAACTTGTGTCCTCTGTGCACAAAACTCTAGCCGAAGAAACCTCAACTTTCCCCCTGTTGCTCTGGAGGGCCTGGCTTTGCACCTCAATGGTCTTGAAAATTAAAAAGGTGTCTTTATTTTTGTTTTCTTGAGAGAATTGTTTTTAAAATTGCGCTTTTCGCATATGAAGGTTTTTAGTAGCATGACCTCCATTATTAACCAGAATAGAATGCAAAACATCTTAAAGCAATCCTTCTAAATAGCAATGTTTATCTATTCAAAGAAGCAATTAGGGAGGCTCTGAGTTCTAAAAGCACTGAATACTATTTCCAGTTAAATGCAAGGACATTCATTACAACTGTCATTGTCTCAGAGAGGACTGGAGCTAATTCCCAAAGTCACCTCTCAGCCCTGCAGTCCTTGGCTCCCCTCCAGCCTCTCCCCAAAACTACGAACACCCAGGTGTCTCTGTGCCATCACAAGAATATTCACTGAACTTCCCTGTTTATGATTTTATCTCCCACCTAATTACAGCTGAAATAACATAATAAGGTTTGTGCTCCCTGTTTGAGTCTGATATATTTAATAGATTTTTCAATATTGGTTTATCCAGCTATGTCAAAATGACAGCCCCACTTAATGTTAATCAGAGGTTGCGTGTGAGCATCAGCATTAAGCTCTGCACAGCTCAATGGAATTATCAGAGTTGCGAGACACCGTCGATATGTTTTGATCTCTGTGTCAAATGAATTTGGTTACTTGTTAATTTTTTCCCTTTATGTTTCACTGCTGTTTAATTGTTTTGTCATCTGCGTGTAGTGTGCTCTGTCTAATTGCAATATTGGATGTTCAGGCAAATCAGAGGGCACGGTGTGACATTCATTGTCACTGAAAATCAGGTATTTTTTCGTTACCTACACAGCAGCAGCACAGTGTGCTGGAAAGCCCAGCTCCAGCTTCCAAAGAGCTGTTAAAAATCATTCTGACGGTTCTCCAGCATCACTCAGCTACCAAAAAACACGATTAAACAACCCACAGGGCTTTGGCATTAGACGGTGAGAACTACCTGAACTTCAACCACTGTTAAGCCACCCTGAGAACTCCACTGTGCACACAAGTCAGGGGTACAGAGGAGAAAAATTTGAGCTCTTGTACAGAGCTCATCATGCCCACCTTTCCCTGCTCAAAACATAGGATCAGACATGAGGGGCTGGAAGGAATCTCCCCTTCCCATGCCCATCTGCCTGCAGCCACAAGTGCAGCCCAGCTGTGGCATCCCCCAAACAGCAGTCCTAGAAATAAGGGATGACCAGCACAGAAAATCCTCTGACCCACTCATTAAATGCTATTGCCTACTCTAATTGCACCAAACCAATTCCCATTCTCCATGGAGTTTAATTAGGGCATGGTGATCTCCCTAAGGAACCCACAAGCACTGTAAATCCCGAGAGCAGTGCCATGGGGTGACCATAATTTTCCCATCTCAAAATTAAAACTCTCCAGCAAAGCTGACTTTGTTTTAAATTAGTAATATTTTTTCTACTGACACAGAACCATGGAATCACAGAATTTATTAGGTTGGAAAACATCTCTCAGACCATCAAGTCACCTGTTCTTCCAGCACCGCCAAGCCCAGCAATAACCCATGTCCCCAAGTGCCACATTTACATGTCTTGTACATGATACTTATAAAGGTCACCAAGAGAAAGCTAAACCAGGCCTGCATTTAAGCCCTCTATTTTATCAAAATTCAACGTGTAGAAATGGATTCAGAGCTGGTAGCACAGAGATATAGCCACCCAGCATCCAGGAGGCAGCATCTGGATGCAAGTACCATTGGCATTTTCATCCCAATACTCCAAATTGGGGCCATCACACAATATATTATAGTTTAACATAAACAAACCAGCAGTAGAGGAAGCTGAAGACAAAGCAGGTGAAAGACAGTCCTGTTTGATACGTGTAATTGTGAGAACCTTTGAGAAGTGTCAGGCCAGCCAACACATTGTCTGTCCATCATGAGACTTTCTCTGACTGACTGACAGATCATACAAAGCATTTGCAGTCACCTTGGGCTTAAAATATCATCAGTGGATTCTTAAAACTCACCTACTATGGTTTGCCTTGCTAAGTGTGGCTAATAGAGAATCAAGTACTTGCAAGTATATAAGTGTATACTTCTATACTTGCCCCTGATATCCAAATGAAATTGTAATTTGAATTCAATATCTGAATGTATCTGAAAGCCCAAAGCAGACAGGTTGGGGTCAGTTATCAGAAATACCAATAATTTTATTTACTCCTCTAAGTCTGAGATGTAGGGTGCTTCCTGGGGCAAAAGAGCCAGGAAATCAGTCAGATGGATTTGGGGGTTGCATGTTTTCTTCCCTAATTCTAATAATCAGCACATCCATTGCCCTGACATCTGGTTTTTAAGTGTTCACTGAACACACAAAATAATTTTCTCACATGTTGCAACCCAAATAAGCCTTTCTCTCACAACCCACTCCAGCAAAAATCTGCGAGTCCAGCAAAAGCCAGAGTTGAAGGATCATGTTCAGAAAGCTCACTAGGAGCTGCTAGGCTGTCCTGAAGCCACCCAGGCTTTCAAACAAGTTGGTCTCACAATAAATTCAGATATTTAGGATTCAGGGAATGCCACGAGGCTATTTATGGGAATAACAACAACAACAACATGAGTAAACAGGACCAGATCTCAGATGAGGAAAATGAAATTACATTTTAATTGAGCAGTCTCTGCCATGATCTTCCAAAACCACGGTGGGAGGAGGGGAGCTCAACTCAAAATGCCTTTAAAAAGCTTCAGTTCTTGGAAAATTTTGTGCTGGACTCTGAGATTTGAGCCCAGGCAGCAGTGCTTGAACTGGACAGTACAAAACAAAGAGAAACATCTTAAACCACCAGCCCTGAGACTGCACTCCAAGAGCTTTACTCCTATGCATGGCTCAGCTGAAGGCAAATCCCAAACTGTTATCAGCAGCTCTCACAAGGTTTTGCTGTTTTGCTAAATCACCCCTCAGACTCTTCCTCCAGCCCATCAAGCAGTATCTCAGAGCCACATTTAGGGCTCAGCTCTGCACTACACATCACAGCAACACCCCACCAGTGTGCTTGGATGCCAAACAGAAAACCAAACCCGCTGGTTTCCCTGCTAAGGCTGCAGAGGATTTGAGGGAACACAAGCCCCCACGATGGTGCCATGGTTATCAGTCCTTTGCTGGGTGCTGAGAGCTGCTTTGGGCTCCTCGAAGAGCTCTGTGTCCTGAGCACACCTGGGGCTCACTCTGCAAGGGCTGTGCACAGCCAGCCCAGCTTAACCCTTCCCTGCCTCACTGCCAGCAACCACGCTCACCTGAGACAAACGCTCTTCTCTCCCAGGTGAACATTTCTTTTTCCCCCTTAACAAAACAGAAGGCAGCTGCTCTGATAGCAACCAATTTGGCTGGCTGCTGAAGTGGAATCTGTGTGCACACTGCAGACAGGGAATCGATCAATCACAGAATCACAGAATGGCTCGGGTTGGGAGTGACCTTACAGCCCACTCTGCTTCACCTCCTGCCATGGGTGGGGACACCTTCCACCATCCCAGGGTTCTCCAAACCCCGTCCAACCTGGTCCTGAGCACTTCCAGGGATGAGGCAGCCACAGCTGCTCTGGGCACCCTGTGCTAGAGCCTCACCGCTCTCTCAGGGAAGAATTTCTTCCCAATATGCCACCTACCCCTGCCCTCTGGCAGTGGGAAGCCATTCCCACTTGTCCTGTCACCTGAGGCCCTTGTAAAAAGCCTCTCTCCATCTTTCTTGCAGGTGCCCTTAAGGCACTGGAAGGCAAAAATTAGGTCACTCTGAAGCTTTTCTTCTCCAGCTTGAACAATCCCAAATCTCTCAGCCGTTCCTCCTAGCAGAGGAACTCAGGAATAAAACTGCTACCTACGTGCCACTCTGTGAAGCAAAGCACACACCAAATACTGCTAAATCTCACCCAGATCCAGGTGTAAACCCAGCTTGTAGCAAATCTGTGCTAAATCCTAACCCCTCTCCTGTTCCCTTCTCTCCACAGGAATTCCTGCAGCTGAAAACTGTCACTGTCACTGTCACCTGACCTGTCCTGTGAGGGCCAAGCAGAGGCACCGAGAGGCCAGCACTGCACCCCGGGGTGCCTCAGCCCCCCAGCACTGAAATGCAGCATGGCAGGAGATCACCGAGCTGGCCACTGAGTTGGCACCCATCTGCACCTGGGATGGAGGACAGGACACAGGGCTGCTCTCAACAAAGACAGCAACAAAGAGAGCCTTTGCCAACAAAGGCAATAGGATTCTTCTGCTTCGCATTACTAGATTTGGGTTCAGCTGTTAAACAAACAGGTCAATACAATATCTATAATTCCAGGTGCAGCTAAACGTGCTCCTGTGCCACTAAGAGGTGTCAAAGGCCCGTTCTGAAGAGCACAGCAACTTCCTCTCCCTGGGAGGCAGATGGGAACCTACAACACCCCAGCAGATACTATTTTACTGTGCTCCAGAAGGACAGAAAGATTAAAACAAGTTGCCTGAAGGGACTCAGTAGGTGACCAGTGGTGTCAGGCAAGTTCAGCTGTGCCCCTTCCTTCCCCTGCCCGAGAAGCCCAAGACACACAGGTTCCCATGCCAGGAGCAAGGCTGGGATTAACCATTCTTGTGTGCTTCTGAATCAAAAGGCAGCGAGAGCCACTCTCTTGTTACATGGCCTTGTTACATGTTCTACTCAGGCCCTTTTGTAGGATTTCTCAGAAGATTTAAAACAAAAAACATTCACTGAACTTCCTTTCTCCACTGGCTCTTTTGCATTTAATGTAAGGGTTTACCTATTTGTATTTCAAATGGAATTTGAAATGAACACGACTGTACTTAATTCCTTGTGTTCACACCAGGAACATCCAGGGACATGGCTGCAGCTCTTGGAGCAGGTTTGCTACCAACTCAGACATCACGGGCTCATATTGCTCCAAAGCTCACAGCAGCCATCCAAGGCTTCTGCCCAGCACAAGAGAAGGATCTGGAGATGTGGATGCTGGAAGGAGGGGAGGGAGATGGGACACAGAGTTGCAGATGTTGCAAAGCACCATTTTAATGTTTTTCATTGTCAAAACTGGTCGTCATCACCATTTCCTTGGTTTCCTAAGCAAGACAGATCCCACACATTCATATACCTCATGTGCTGCCTGTTCTCCACATCCACCTGAGCTAAACTATCCCACTTCCTCCAACTGGCAGTGCCAGGGCTTCCCAGTGAGCATCACAACTCTGCTTCCTCAAAACCATTTCTTCCCTTCGGAACAAATCTGATGTTGCAGGATATGAGGGAGCCCAAATCCAGTCGTCACTTATGACAAAATACTGCCAGGCTGCAAGAGCAACATGGCCTGGCTAAGAGACAATTCTTACAGCTTAACTGATTATTTTTATTTGTTCTCTTACCATCTCCTTACCATATCCAAACTGCAAAAGGCAGTGGCCAGCTGCCCATACCAGTGCCACTGGCAAACACTCATCAGAGCTCTAATTACTGCCAGTGGTGGAAAAGGGCTGTCAAATCTAATCCTGGCAAACACTGGGTACATCAATCTGAGCTTTATCTGCTCCTCAGTGCCGTGGCTGGGCATTTCTGCTGTCTTTACATGCAGGGTTATGGTAGCACGTGCCTCAGCTGGTGGCAGTGAGGATTCCTTCCTGCTCAGTTGGTAACAGGTTTTACAGCTCAGTGGTGCTGCCCTAACAGGCCACTTGGTTTTCCTCCATAAATAATGCCACCATTGCATCACTAAGGGCCACAGTATGAGCAGGACAGGGTACCTCCCTCAGGAGTCAAGGAAGTTCTGCTTAGAGATAAAATCCAGGCCAAAGAGTCACCTCAGCAACAAAATTTTGCCTGGATATTTTAATTTCCAAACAAGTGTTTGGATTTTTATAAGTTGGTCTGGTAAGAGGGTGGCTCTGTCTCGTTCACCTGGCAGAAGAGCTGCATACATTTTAGACACTGAACAGCCACATACAGGTACCTTTCTTCATTTATATACATAAATAAAACATACCAGAAATTAAAAAGCAAAATATATATGTAGACTCCTCCCTGCAGAGTTTATTTTTAAATCTAATAGTCCTTTTGCTTTCTTAATACTAGAATGCAGAACTATATCTAGGACCTTTAGGGTCAGAGGAAGCACTAAAAAAAGCAACCAGTAATAAGCCCAAATCCATAAAAAATGGGTGCTTGAGTGCTCAGATGCTGAGTTAGTAACAAAGCATTTCTGCTGACCATGCTTCCCCATTCCAAATTTCCCCAAGTCCATTAGACACAGCACATGCAGGCAGTGGTTACTCACAGAGATCTCCCTCCCTCCCGGCTCAGTGGGATGTAATATCCACAGGGACAACATCCACTGGGAAGCTGTTCAGGCCCTGGGGCAGCACAAACACCCCTCCTCACCCTTCTTTGCAAACCAACCCCAGGAATTCAAATGGCTTTGATGACCAGCACCTATTTGCTGTAATTAGGGAAAATACCAGCTCCTTCCAAAAATTTCTACAGATCACAACCTGTGAACTGAGAATAAGAGGTAAAAAGAAAATCTGTCATGTGGTTTGAAAACAAACCTCAGATCAACCAAGTCCCTTCACCAGAAACCTTTCTCTCTCCCTCCAGCTTGACTAAAGGCTCTTCACACCTTAGAAGATTGGGACAGAAGTGAGAAAAATAGGCTCTTTACCCACAGAAATCTCTTAGATGACAAGGTGTGATCTATAAACGAGGAGGGCTTATTTCTTCAAGGCAGCTTTGTGCCTTCTGGCCCAAATTTCCTTTGTGAGTGTCAGGGAGTCGCTGCAAACCAAACCTGCTCCCACAGGCAGGGCCTGAGCCACCAGCAGGGAAATGCTGCCACACACACTGGGGTGTCTGCGAGCCCACAGGCCACCCCGAGCCCACAGGCCACCCCGAGCCCACAGGCCACCCCGAGCCCCTGTGCCACCCAGAGCCCCTGTGCCACCCCGAGCCCACAGGCCACCCTGAGCCCCTGTGCCACCCCAAGCCCACAGGCCACCCTGAGCCCCTGTGCCACCCAGAGCCCCTGTGCCACCCTGAGCCCCTGTGCCACCCTGAGCCCCTGTGCCACCCCGAGCCCCTGTGCCACCCCGAGCCCCTGTGCCACCCTGAGCCCACAGGCCACCCTGAGCCCCTGGGCCACCCCGAGCTGCTGCCTCCAAACAGTCCTTGGAGCACCAGGTGTAGAGATGCCCCTGGCAGGAGGAGGGAGCGTCAGGGGACATAGAGTACCTCAGGCCAGAGCCACCATTCCTCTTTTGTGTGCCATGAAATGGTGACAGGCCCATCAGGGACAAATCCTGGCTGGACAGACTGCTCTCACTGCCCTGCCCAACCCCAGCAAGTCGCTGTCAGAGGGGCTGCAGCTGGGAGGCTGCCCCCAGGCCAGAACTCTCCTTCTCCAGCCCTGGGAAGCTACTTCAGAAGTTACTGTGCCACCTACAAAGCCAGAATGACGCCTAAAAGAGCTGTGTCCTGCACCTGTGCTGACCCAGTCCCTGCAGCTGGGCCATGGAGCTGAGCCAGCAGTGCCTGCAGGTCATGGTGCACCTCAGCCTGCGTCCTGGGAGCACCTGCAGCAAAGCCTGCAATACCCTGCTCTAGGAAAGGAAAAGAAAATACAGAAAGAAGAGCAACAGCACCCCTGACCTCCCCACCTCACCCACAATGTGACACCTGATCAGCCACACCTTCGGCCCAGCCATCATTGGCTGCCAAGGAAGGCCATAAATGAAATGGACTTCAGAGGTGGCACTGAAAGACAGACTGGACCAGGAGCCTGAGTTTAACCCACTCCCCCCATGACACAGATCTGTAGCACTGCATCTGGTCCCAGGGGAGGACAAGCAAGTCCTGATGTCAAGTGAAAAAAGGGAGGAAGGGAAAGAGGCTCAAGTGATTATGCAAATCAAACTGAAATTGAAATTTCAGCCTAACCTGCTGGGAAGAAACTCACAAACTAGGGCAATTAGAATTACTGGATATAAATAAGAGAGATAATTTCATTCCTCATTGAAGCTATAAAGGCTTTGGGACCTCAGTGACAGAGCCAGAGAAGTTTCCAGTAACACAGGGGTGGCTATCGCTCCTCCTGTACAGTAATGGCACATGTCGTATTTCCACAAGGAAAGAGAAACCAGCCCATCTGTTTTCACCATGGGGCAGAGTTTTACCTTTGTGGCCCCAAAGACCCCAGCTGAGATGTTCAACATATGCTGCTGCTGCCATGCCAAATCACGGCGACAAAACCCCCAAAACAAGCCCCTTTTTGGCACCATCTAATATTCAGGGAAATGGGCTGGATGAGGAATTTAAGATGACTGAAGGTTTCATGCAGTCCCTCGTGAGAAATTATGACCTATTTCCTTCCTTTGATTGTATATCCTTCCTGAACTGACTTTTGGATCATTCAATATTAAAAATGCATTGCCCTATAAATAGGCAGGGTAAAGAAACATTCCTTGCACTTTAAATCACTGTGCTAGAGATTACATTCAAGCCTTATTACTCTAAAGAGACCTGGGATCTTCTTCTAAATGACTGAATTGGGGCAGACATTTTTCTGACAAGATCCTGAAAGTATTCAAGTCCATCCAGGCAGCAATGTCTGGCTTTTGTTTGAAAGAAGAAATTTCTTGTTCTCAGCAATGCTAGAAAAGCAATGTCATGTCATGTTTACTACTTCCCCTCTATTGACTTCTGCAGCTGGTGAATTTTTTATGACAGAAATTACAAATATTTAGCCTGCTGATGGCAGGATGAGCCAAGTATTCCCAAGGCTCATGCACACCAGCGTCCTTTGTTTCCTGGTTTCAGCTGCCCACGTTAGATTTGCTCACATCCTTGCATCTGCTGGCACAGCGATGGGAAGATGCACGTCAGCCATCCATGCCAGGGACTGAGGAGCTGCTCCACAGCCTCTTCTCCCCCTGTGTGTGTCCCCTTGCACGCCTGGCACAGCAGGGCAGGGAGGCTGTGACAGCGACAGGCCACAAGTGACAACGTGCAGGCCCAGAATGGTGCTCACCCAGCGACTTCTGGGCTGGCTGGGGATCCCCACCCAGCCCAATACAGGTAAAGCCTGCAAATCCTGCCACTGGAGATGCCTCCAAACAGGTGAAAGCATCAGCTTAGGGTGCCAGTAGTGACTGTGGGTTTCTCACCTCCCTGGACTCCTCCAGCACAAAACAACCCCAGTGCAAGTGCTGAGTTTCAATTTAAGCAAATGTCACAAAACAGAAGTTCTTAGGATTTTGTTAGGAATGTTCTCTTTTTGCCCACATACTCTCTGCACGAGGCACCGCACCATATGAGTTGAGCAACTATTATTTTTAATTCCTCCACAACAGCTGTTGTTTATTACTAATTGAAACACTTTCCGTCTAGATAAAAATATCTGTGGTTTGCATTGCGGGGAGAGCATCCCCCACACTGACACAGAGGCCATGGCTGTACTAGGCTCTGGAAATGTGACGACAGGGAGAATTAACATATCTGAAGAGGCTTTAGTCAGCCAGCCCTGGCAGCAGGAGGTGCAGGGGCTGTGGAGATGGGCCTGAGGGCCCAGCGAGGGCACACGTTGGCAGGTGCCCCAGCAGCCACCCAGGCTGAAGCTTGTGCCAGTGCATCTTCACGTTTATCAGCATCCAGTTCAGACAGCTCAATGGGAGATGGGCATTCCAGCGTGTCCTGGGCTGGGACACATGATGGAGGGGCTGTCTCAGGGAGATGTGTTTGTTCACAAGGAGAGTCCCAGAGAACTTTCTGAGAGCTTTCACCCTGTGCCCAGGGTGTGCAGCAAATGGGGACAGGCTCCAGACGAGCAGAGCACAAGGACAAGCGCACTGCAGCATCAGACACTGCAACATCAGAAAACAATGCTCACCATGACAGTAATTCAGCACTGGGAGGCCAAGGAATTGGCACCTTGGATGTGTTCAAAACTCAGAGGGGTATGGCCACGAGCAAGCCAGTCTAAACCTGAGCTTGGCCTTCTTTGAGGAGAGGGGTTGGACCAAAAGATCTGCAGCCCAACTTCCAGCTGGATCCAAGACTCTTCTAACCCTCACTATTCAGTGATTAAAATCATGCTTCAGCATATCAGAATTATCAAAATTATCAAATATTAGACATAACAAAATTATCAGATTTTAGTATTTGGTAATGAAATACTTTGATACAGGAAAGCAGGGGACTCAGACCATACTAAATAGCAGCTGCCCTTATTGAATCAACATATAATCATGTGTATCTAAATACACACATTTTAGAAATGTAAATAAATGCATTAGCTATATATCAAATCACACCACATTATGCCAGCTCAATAATATGACCACTCAATAGACTATGAAATGCAAAAATAACATGGGAGAAAGGCACACACATAAAACTACCCTGCAAAATTCCCCAGCTAAATTCTGACATTTTCTAGATCTACATATTTTTTATTTCCAAAATGTTTCTCCGTGAAAATTATATGGGAATTGACACATTTTTCTAAACATTTAATTTAGATTAAATACTTGGTTTTATTTTGAATCAAATAGGTTTTGGCAAAACATTTTTCCAGCTCTGCTTGTAACACCCTCCCTGCTCCTGCAGGGAAAGGCAAATGCTCTGGGCTTTGCTGGCACCCATTTTGTCACTGTAAGAGGTATGAACGGGATGTGTTTGTCCCGTATTTATGGGACAGCTCCAGATGGAGCCGTGGCTACCCCAGCAATGGGGACCACGTCCAGGTGATGCTCCCACCTCTCACCCCGTGGCGAACACCAGAGCCCTGCCAGAGCCAGCCTGGCTCCTGTGCAGCTCCCCAGAGGGCTGAGCACAGCTCAGGGACACTGGACTCGCTCATGAAAGATTTATCTACTCCATTTCCCTGCCAGCAGTTCATCTACATTATTGTACAAGCTGTACTGAATTATAGCACGAGAGTAGAAAACATACCATGGCAGACGTGGAGCTGGTATATAAATCCATACGTTTCCCTGGAAGCCAAACTGCCATGCTGGTTTACAGTAATGAGGCATTTAGCCTGGAATTTAATCCTAGCATCTCAATATTTTCCAAATTATCTAAGTGACAGAATCTCCTGGTTACAGATGCAGTGTCCTATAGGTTGCAAATTGGAAAAGGGTGGCATGTCAATGAAGATCTCTTCCAGCACTTTTGCCATACATAATCCTTTCAACTCCTTCCGGTGGTTGGCTTTTTTAGGACTGAATGACTTAAGAAAACTCACAGTGTTTAAACCACTGCACACAAATAAATCACTTGGCTGTCTGCTCTTTCCCAGCTCATTATATACAAATGTAATTTTTTAAAGAGAAAATCTCATCAGCCCAAGGATTCAGTGACTTAGAAACCAATTACAAGTGGTAAGAACTGACCCAATGTCTGTTTCTCCCAAAGCCAGCCCCTGTCAGCACTGCAGCATCCCTGCACTCCGTGTCTGTGTGACAGCTTATTCCAGATTCAGCATTGCATATAACTCAAGTGGAGACAGGGGAGATCTGTCAGCCAGACCAGCAGCCCCACCAAACCTCCCAGCTCCCAGGGCTGCAGCTGCAGAGTCTCACCCTCCTTGGGAAATGCAGGTGGCTGCAAACCCACACAGAGACGTGAGACACATCACAGTGAGATCCATCATTTCTAGGAGAGGCCACGGTGAGCAACAGGCTTGTGTCTGGGTGACCCAGTGGGCAGAAAAATTATTTTATACATCTATACCTATTTAACTCGGTATGAGCACCTACATACATGTGTAAATATGCACCTTTTGCACGTGACATTTCCCCACAGAGGCTCACAAAGGACCTCTCCATCCTTCTGCCTCCCCCACCTCCATGCTCTGGCCTCCCCCAGCTCCATCCTCCCCTTTCTGTTTGCCATCTGGTACCCATCAAAGGCAGTTAGACCATGACACATGTGTGCTTACCAAATCCTTTAAACCTAACTAGAGCACTGCTTTGTTTCTTCCTCATCAGAAGCCACAAGGAACCCTTATTCAGTACATCTGGACCTTCTAATAGGGTAACAGCCTGGCTGTGCCAACTCTGCTTTCTGTCTGACTCCATCTTAATCATTCACAAATCGCAAAAGAACTGGGAGAGGAGAGAGCCAGCACAGCAGCACCACAAGGTTGGCAGCTGAGAACAAGACTGTGGCCACAGACAGTGTTCAGATGAGTGCTGGTGTACAGCAAAACCACAATATATAACATTCTTATTTCTACACACGTCCTAGTGCTCGAATTTATTGGTCCCTTGTCTGGTGACTGGTGTTGCCAGCAAAGCTCCCAGGTTTGCAGTTTGGCATGGAAAGGCAGCCTGCTATTCCCTACACGAAGGTGCTACAAGGACTGCAAAGTGCAGCTGGCTGCAGGAGCTTGTGCTCGGATGAAATGCTACATTCCCAGGGAAATGTAAGGAAATGCAAACAGCTCCTCCCAGCTTTAATCAGCACACTCATTAAGTACCCTGCTGGTAATGCCACTGACTTCATTGCAAGGTTTCCACAACTAGCTTTTTCTTTACTCCAGCTACTGTTTTGTAAACTACCTTTCCAGGAATTGTGTGGTTTGGGACTCTCAGCTTCCAGTAAAAAGGATTTCTAAATAGCAGAGAAGGACATGAAAATGTCACCCAGTGATAGATTTAAAGTCCCTCCCTCCCTCCCATTTGGATAGTTATTAAAGTGGTATCACACTTTTATGTGGGGTCCAGCTCCTGAGTTTTACAGGGCTAGAGGCATTGTAAGTCAAAGAGCTGATCCCATGGGTTACCTCCAGTTATCCCTCAGCCTGTGGGGAGAAAGAACCCCACCACTGCCCAGCACAAGCTCAGTGCAGTCAAACCCATGCCAGAATACAGAATAAAGAGTAGCACTGCATTATCATTCACTCTAAAAGATCCACAGCTTTTCCTTCCTTCCACTTGCTCCACTCCACCTCCACCCCCTTGTACATGCAACAGGACTCATCACACAGATCACCTGCTGAGCAAAAATATAACACAGCTTGTACATTAACAGGGCCCTCTCCCACCTTCACCTGATCCCCAGACCAAAGCAAAAGGCAGAATAAATGTCTGAAGACAAACCCAGAGCTGCTGCTCCCTGTGGGCAGGTGCTCAGCCTCCCACCCCATGGCTGTCCTCTTCATCCCTAAAATGGCCACGTGTTCCTCCCTCCACACACAAGGATGGGTGGGTTTGATGTTTGCCTAAAATAGGCCATTAAAGCCAAGACATTAATCTGTCTGAGAAATAGAGGGGGGAAAAAAAAGAAGCTCAACAAAACAGAGGAGGGGGTCTTGACTTCCTGCCAGGAGCTTGAAGACTTGTATTTATTTATGCTTTTCATGGGAAAGCCGTTCAGAGGCAGTAATCCATGACATCTGGCAAAAGAGTGGGGAAGGACCTTTACTGCAAGTTGACTGATATGAAATGTAAAAAAAGGAAGGAAAAAAAACCTCTAATTGTTGGTTCTGAAAGCAACTGCAGCCATCAGTACAATTCAGCAGGCTCTGTTTGCACATTTCAGGCCATAGGAGTGCCCCACCACTGCCTGTGCACAGCACTGGGCACTGCCCTGGGCACAGGGAGCGTGCTGACTCCAGGGGCTGGCTGCAGAGTTGTGGAAGAAAGCACAGGCACAGGTAGTCCATGAAGAAATGGCACAACATCTGTCTGAACTCCTGACTGCAGGGCTGGGAGCACACCTGAAATTCCCCAGCTCAGGGAGAGCCTTTGAACAGGCTGAACTTACCCCTGGCAGCTGGGCCAGTCACCAACCCATCTCTCCAAGCCTCCACGTGGAACCGTGGTTTCTGATACAAAGCAAATAAACAGGAGGTATTTCTTTTTCAAACAATAGGATGAGCTGAAGTGGTGTGCAGCTCTGCAGGGCCAGATACACATCGACTCAAAGTCTGAAATTAATATGGAAAGTGATTAATAACAGGAGGAGACAAAACAAGCCTATTCATGCTACTCCATGTCAAGCCATCTTATAGCTATTTTGGATCCAAATCCTCTCTTCTTTTCCAAAACCACAAAGAAAAGCAAACAGATGTCAGCCATTGCAGATCTGCAAAGAAGCGAAGTGAACAGCCCATAATAGCAGTGTTTTTGCTCAGCTCTTTGCAGCGAGGGCTAGGAAGGCATTTCTGTGAGCCCTGCTGTGTTGCTGGGGCTGCCCTGGCCGAGGGGGCGAGCCCAGGCTGGGCCTGCCCCATGTGGGACCAGGCACAGTCCCACGCCCAAGCTCCAAGGGTTCCATCACATTATTTCCTGTGGAGACACTGTGGGAAGGGAAAAGACACCCTGTCAACAGGCAATCTAGAAAAATACAAGTATTTCAGAGTTAAGGAGTGATTTCAAAAGCACAGACAGGGCTCAACCCTGGAAACTCCATTTTCAAAAGCCGCTTTGAAGCACGACAGCTTAGGCACCGCTGAAAGTCAGTGAGGGAGACAGAACCCAAATTGCTTTACAAAATCTTATCCATATGCAATTAACATCATGGTCAAATACTTTTGATTTTAGTCTTTTAAAGATATGCTGGGTATAGATATTATAGCACTGGAGCCCGTCACTCCCTTCAGTGATTTAGGAGATACCGATTTCTAAAACGCAAATCTAAATACTGAGTGTGTTCAGAAACTCTTTGGTTATACACAAAAGGATTCTCTATTATCGAGTTATCCCCTTCTTCTCTCATCTATCTCATGGCAAATTTTGGGCCACTAAGAGCCACTCTTGAAGACCAATCCCCAAGTGCAGCCTGTGTGGTGTGAATACCCAGCCAATCTGACTTCTTCTAATGCTCTGGCTGCTTCTAGAACAAGCGTGAGCAGCACTCCAGAAGAAAAATTATTTCACTGCAATTCTGCATTTCCCTTCCCTGTGCTGTTGCTGATTTTCCTGCATTTGTCACCGTGGCATGGCAGGAGCTGCTCACACGCAGCCCGTGGTGGCCACACACGGCTGGAATGGGCCAAGTCAAGCTGCCATGTAAAGGCCTGGGACAATCAGAACAGCCAGACCCAGCTATCACCGAGTGTCATAGAGCTTTCAGATCCGCTTAACAGAGATTAAAGGCAGGGAGCTGTGTCAGGAGCTGCTATCCCCCAGGGAACACCGATCCCAGGCAGGAGTTACAGCCCAGCCCTGCTGCACCAGCCCACCTCCCTGCAGGCAGGTCCCCACACACACCCTCAGCTGGGGGGGTCACAGAAGAACAAAAGTCAGCCATGTTTGGATTTTATTTCTTTTGCGTAGACCAGAACAATTAACCTATTGTTAGTCTCAAAATGCATTCAGAGAAGTCAGGAGACTGAGGGAGACAGTCTTGTAGCAACCACTTCCTCATTAGCAGCTATGGGAGCTAAGTACCCATTTAAGCCATGTTTGCTGTTCAAATCTTCTCCTTTTAAGAGGATGTACATCTCTGCATTACTCAAACGACTAGGATTGCCTCATTTAAAAAAATATAAATCCAAGACTACCATTTTTCACGTACCCTTCCCCTGCATAACTTACTTTAATTTCTAATTTACAACTATAAAACATAATCTTACATTAGAATTTGCATAAAAGCGAACAGACCTGCCGCAAGATATTAAATTTTAAATTTGCATGCTAGAGTGGCCAAGGAATATTACTCTATCCAAGAAGTTCCTGCCTGTAAATTTGAGAGCTAGTACGTGTAATGAGAGCAGAATTTGTACACTTGAGTGAAAGGAAGCTGATTAAAAGGCTTTGGTGTGGTTGGTACAGAGCAAGGAGACAGACTGCACATACAGAGTGCAGGGCTGCTGCACACACACACACACACACACACACACACACCAGTGTGCCACCCGATCCACCATTGTGTGGCCAGGGCTGGCCCACACAAGCAGTCTAAAAACTAACAAAATAATAAAATACCCATTTAAACCACACTGTTAATAAAGCTTTACAGCATGCTGCAGGCTGGAAAATCTCAACATGAATCCACTGGTAAAATTTTCTTCCTATTTCCAACTGTCAAATGAACAGGCAGTGCTGTTCTATCTTAGCACTGGGCACTGCTGCCTTTTCCACACTGCAGGCCTGGTTTGTCATTCTGGCTCTGTTGAGTAGGCTGTGTCCTGGTCAGAGCCCACGCTCACAATGAATAACTGGGGGCTGCTGGTGAGATGTGACACAGCAACTGCAGGAGGAGAGGGACAAACAGGGTCCATGGCACTGCCATTGCGGGAGTCTCTTAAACCAACGTGCCATGAAAGCCTCCCCCTCAAAGCCCACCAGACAGCAAACGTGGCCCATTACAATTCCTGTTCTGTCCTTCCCAGGGTCAAAACCTACTGCAGTGTGTCACTGGAGAGCTTCCATCTGCTCCTGGCCACCCACAGGGCTGGAAGGAAACCAGAGCCAGGGCAGAGGCTGAGCAGATTACAGTGATTTCAGCCCTTCCCTTGGGGTCTTACAGGCACAGCTAAGCCCTGCCAGGGCCAGGAGGGCTGAGCAACGCCTTCAAGAAGTGTGAAACTTCAAGGCTTTCTCCCTGAGTTCTAGGAGAAAAGCCCCCTTCCCTCCTTGCCCAGAGCTGTTGGTGCTGAGCCCAGCGCTGGGCAGCGGTGCCCCCACAGTCAGCTGCAGCCCCTCCCCCCACTCCCCTCCTGTGCCTGAACGCTGTTCAGTGAGCACCCTCCTCTCCATGATCAAAGGGACGAGCAATCATTCCCACGACAGGCACTGCTTTGTTCTCACCAGCCTATTTCTTGCTGCCAGACTCCCTTTGCTGGTATCTCCAGACTTCACTCCGTGCCTCTGTCACCACATCCTCTGTACTCAGCTGTCAGACTCACTTCGTCCTGCTACCAGCTACCTACTTCTGTTGGCTTTCTAAAACTTTGTTAGCTCAATTGCACACTCCAGACGTCCATTAAGTTGTCTTTGTCACAAAGAAAACACAGCCTTAACAATCCTCTCATTTTCTACCTGATTGAAGTACAGAGGAATTAAATTTTTTAAGCCGAAGTGCTTTTTAGTCCCCAGGCCAGTACACCATTAATTTCAAATCACTGGAATTATATTAAAGGCGTCTTTGCAACCCAGCAGAAGATGAAAAACAAACACGCTGAAACTGGAATAAACTGTCTCACCTTTCACTGCTGAATTTGTCAGCACTCACCCTCATCTGCTCTCCAGGGAGCTCCTGAGGAGCACCTGGGAGCTTGGAACAAAGAACCTTATCTCTGCACCAGTGCTGAGCCAGCAGACAGCAGCAGGTCTGACTGTCACTGTCATCATTCTAGGAGAACCACCCTGACCCTCCATGCAGCCACATCATCTCTGGGGCACACAATCTTCCCCAAGCTCAAGCTCCAGCCCTCAGTGGGGTGAGCAAACACCGTGGGCTCTTGGTTCTGGAGTGCCACAGAGACCACACAAACATCTTTCACTTTGAAGGTGATAGAGACCAAGCACTGAACTTAAAGCCAGTCTGCAGAGGGTTTGATGATCAAGAGCTCAACAGTCCAAGGACAAGGGTGGCTGCCAACCACCTCCTCACACAGCCACATCATGTGGAACATGTCCCTGAACAGTGCAGTGGATCAGAAAGTATGTGGAGTTAAGATGTAAAAACTCAAATGGGTGACAGTCTGAACCAAGAGGAAACAGGAGGATCTTGGATCTTAATGTCACTCCCTCATTTGTATGGCAAGAGCTTCACTATTTAGACAAGTCCCAAAAATATCAGAAACAGCCTGTGACCTCCTCCAGCTTTGAGCATCAGCCTGACACTCTCAGTCCCACTCCAGCACAGAACTGGGGTGATGTCCATGGATGTCTTTTTCCCCAAAGTCTCTACAATGTCCCCAAAGAACATTGTGTTACCTGTCAAGCTGTGTGATGACCCAGCTGCTCCAGCTACAGCATCAGTACAGACCTCTCAGGGTTTCCTCCTTTTGAAGGTCACCTTCAGGTTCATCAGCAATAACGCATTATATTAACAAAAATCAGTAAGAGAGTAATTCTCTAATAAAGAAAATTATTCCTTTAAAATAAGTCCCAAAGAGTGTCTTAAAGACACTTATATAAGACAGATCATATATAAGTTAAAGACAAGTATATAACATTAAAATGTTCACAGACTTCCATGATTTCCTTTTTTTCTTTACTTGAAAAAAACCCTGCTGTCACATTTACACATTAAGCCCCAGACATCCCTCTGAACCATCGAGGAACTCCTGAGGGTAGTGTTTGTGATAATGGTGACTCTCAGAGGGCTGGACCCTTAACATATAGGAGACCTCTGATGGGTAACAAAGAAAATCCAGCTCATGCCCAACAAGCTTAAATTCACTACATAAACCTTGAGAAAAGCAACGAGCTCTGAAAATAAAGGCAGCACCTCCATGTCAGTAAAGCAAAAGGTGAAAAACACCTCAACAATTAAGGCACTTATGACTAAGGTGCTTTGGGTTCAGCTTGTAGCACTGGCTTGTTGCTAGTCCTTATCCTGTGACCTTCACCGTGCTCTCCAGAGTCTCTAGAGATTCCTGCATGCAATGACCTGCCACCTAAACTAGGCTTAGTCTTCTAAATACCTTCAAGCATCTGAGTCTAAACCCCTTCATGGCTTCGGATACACATCATCAGAACAGACATTAGTATTCCTTCCATCTTTCCACCCTATTTGAGCTGTAATTGTTTTAAGATACCGACCATGTCTCTGTGCACAATCCTTCTGAGCTCAGTTCAGCGTGGCAGATCCGTATTCTTAAATCCCCTCTGCTGACTCGTATCCGAATGAGAGCACTGTGCCAGCACAAAAGAACTCAAGTGAATCTGATCGCTGTCATCACAACGTTCAACTTGAGTGACACATTAAACATCTAAAACTCAACAGCAAAGAGTTTGGGAATAAAAACTAAATCCTGGCACAGGCTGAAACACAGGCAAGGGCTTATTTTTCCTCTTGACTTTTATCTTCAGCATGATCTTCCTAAGTGTGGGCAGGAGGAGGGCAAAGCAGCTGCTCAGCAATGACCACGACTCATCCGGGGAGAGCTAGGACTGTGTGCACAGCCCCTGGGGAGGGGCACCTGAACAGAGCCTGTCACTCTCAGGCTTGCCATCCTTTTATTCCCACACTGATTAATACAAATCCAGATCATTAGTGATCATTTTGTAGCGATCAAAGAATGCCTGGGCACAAGAGCTGCAATTTTCAGAGGATTGGTTCTGTTCACCTACAGCATGGCACCAGTGCACACCACGCACACAAATATAATGTGCACATACATGCCAGGAGATGCCAAACACCAAAATTCATCACCAGTCTTCAGTTCTTCCATCACTGCTCCAGTTTGTTACCTGCCTGAGGTCAGCAGTGGGCCAGAAGCTGCCTGCACACTGAGGCCAGCTCAGAATTCCCATCATGGTGGATGGTACCACTGGTACCAGTAGTACCAGATCAGAGGCTCACAGCTCCCACACCTCTGGAGTGGATGGAGAACAGGATAAGGACTGAGAGAGCAAAGTCCCTCCCGCTGTAAGCAAAGATCAGGTTCATGACCACCTTAGGAACCTGAATGTGCCCAAGTCTATAGGACCTGATAAAATGCATCCCAGAGTCCTGAAGGAACTGGCTGATGGAGTTGCCAAGCCACTCTCCATGATATTTGGGAAGTCATGGCAGTCAAGGCAAGACTGCAGTTACCAGCTGTGGCTCATGACAAGCAAAACCCACTCTCTACTCTTCCAGGCTGAGTATGACACTGCACCCCAACAAGTGCTCGTGTGCCTCAGCAGCACAAGATATGCTGGGCACCACTCAGAGCACAGTGCCAGGGAGCCCCAGAGCACCTGAAAGCACCACCAGCTCAACCATGAGCCCAAACAGCTCCACACTGGCATCAGCCATCCTGTCCCCCTCACGGCCACCAGCAATGCCTGGACTCCTCTCCTTCCAGGCCCTGTAACTGCCCAGACTGTCTGTGGCCATTTCCACACACAGGCACATGCACCAAGTGCCTCTGGAGCATGGCCAGGAGGGGCAAGGCTTGGGCACTGCATGTCCTGCACATTTTAACTGCATTTGTGCCTCCAGCACAGAGACTGCACAGAAACGGGAGGGGAGGAGCTCACCACTGTCATTGCTGGCAACAGCCCAGCCCTGGAGGAGAGCTCTGCATCCCACTCCAGATCTACCAGTGATGCAGCAGAAGAGAGTTCCATACAGGACAAGGCTGAGAGCAGCAGGTTCTCCTGCCCATCCCACTCATGGCAGTTGGTATTTACACTGATGGCACAAGAGTTAACCCACGGTCTTTAATGAGAGCAGACCCGACACTCTCAAGCAGCCTCTTGGCACAAGCTCTCATCTGCATTTTAAATTCATGCTCAAGAAGGCCAAACGTGCTCCAAACTGCTGTTGCACTGGCTGTTTCTTTGATTGCCCTTTTTGGCCAAAGTGCAGCCAAGATGTCGATGCCACCACCCAGCACAGATGTGCAGGGCACACAGCAGTCAATTAGCTTCAAATAGAGCCATACATGTTTTTCTGGAAAACATTATGAAGAAAAGCTGTCAGTCCTGAATGCATATTATCTCTAATTAATCCCAGAAAAAAAAAATTAAAAGGATGGTTGCCTGGTAGCGTTGCAAGAACCGTTTTGTAATTAATATGAACTTCATCTCCATACGGTAATTAGCAAACATTTATATTACCATTAAAAAGACCATGTTCATTATATTCATTATATAACCTCACTTTTTTCTATTACCTAACAGAACCAGTAAAACCAATTTAGTCAAAGCCTTGAACTTTCACAAATACTCCAAATAAATACATTCAAAGGTACATTTTTTTTTTTTTTTTAAATGGACACTTGCTGGCTGATGTGAAAACCAGCAGAAGATGCTTCCTGAGGCTCTGGAAGGAGGGTTGCACGCTACTCCTCCTCCCAAGGAAAGGGCTGGCACACAGGTGGCAGGGCAGAAGTGTCCCAGGACTGCTCAAGGAGCTCCTGCAGCAAGTTCCTGCTCCACCTGCACCCCAGATCACACTCTGGGAAGTCTCCTGCCTTTCCAGGGGACTCTCTGGGAAGTCTCTTGCCTTTCCAGGGGGACACAGACCCACGCCCACAGGCTGGGCCCTGAGCAGGGACACAGCTCCCAGCTCTGCTCCCAGCAGGGCGAGCAGCCCTTCCCGGCTCTCTGTCCCCTCATCCACGAGCATCGGGGATGCCACCTCCTCTCCAGAGACCAAACAGAAAAGTCTGTAGGAGAAACTAAGAGCTCGTTGCTAATACCAGTATTAATCTATTTTCTCCTCCTCGAAGCCAAGTTGTTCTACTTCAGGGAACACTAATGGTCAGCATTTCTATTGATAGTTTCTCCGCTTCTATTAATCCAGAATTTCCTACGCTGTTTTCTTTGCATGCTGCAATCACTCCTACTCCCTGGAGTGACTCACCATTTAACTGGTTTGCTAACAGAGGACCTGATGTACCAGTCAACAACAACAAAAACCCATTATCACACTGTACTTGTTTTTCACAGAGGTGGGAGAACTTGTGGTAAGTCATTCAACAATGCCGTAACTGAAAATGCAGGGGAGAAATATGATCAAAACCAAAAAGCACACTTGCCCACACACTTCCCTACTCCTCTAACACATCTGCGAGTGAAAAGAAAAAACCCAACCTTCCCAGAGTCTGAATTCTGCTAATAACAGTTATGCTTTACAAACATGCATTTCCTGCTCCTGATGAGAGCTGACAGCTCGAGTGGGGGGCGGCACGGAGGGGGGGG
>VXBU01005720.1:974457-986797 GCA_013400315.1 Bombycilla garrulus
ACACAAACGACTCGTGATAATCAGTGCTTTCATCAAAGAGGACACGATGTAAATCTAATCCAAGGGAGCTTTCTCTTTTACTCGCAAGCTGAATATTGACAAAAAAAAAAAGAAAAAAAGGATTTACTAATTGGAAGGATGACATGAAAATGCTAATAAGGTTGTTAAGTTGACAGGGCTGGGAAAATGATGTAAATTTCATATACATGTGTGTATATATATTTCCAATAATTCTTGCACTATAAATGATTTAACTAGGACTGACAAAAATATGTAGAAATTAGAAAAATATTTGACTGAGAATTGCAGCAGATATTCAATGATTCCCAGGCCCCTGGAGCTCACCAAAGTCAAACACCCAACTCATGCCATCTTTCTGCAAATTCCAGCAATTTTATTCCCCCTCAATTTCCCATTTTGCACTTCGTTGAGGCTCCCACTGCATGATTTGAATGCATGAGGTTAGAGAAATGCATGGACAGACTAAGCATGATGAGCAGTGGGGTGTGTGAGTGAGGCTGCTCCCCCAGCACAGCCCAAATGCTCACACTCAGCATGGGCAGCATGGAAGCTCCAGCAGCACCAGCAAGGCTCCTTCAGAACTTAATCCAAAAGAAACACCCACCTCGTGCATAAACACTACACAAGACCTCAAAGCAGCTGCCTTGTCTTTTTTTTTTCTGAGGCAGCCAAAAGAACATGTAGAATTGTGATAGCAATGTACTGTAAACTTATCATAAAAGCAGGACAGAGAAACCAGCTACCAGCTGTGAAGAATATTTGCAACTGTAAATATTGTATTTCAACTGTAGAGAGGGTAAATACCATGTTATGGAAATGCCTCCTTTATCGATCAGCTCATCAGAAAGGAGAAAAAGAGAATATAATTTGGTAGTTTTCAGCAGCACAGAGTTTTGCAGACATTGAGAATGCATTTTTGAGATACTGCCTTCCATGAAAGGCAACAGAGATCAGCTTGCTGATGAATGAAAGCAATAACTTCCATTCCAACACCTGCAAGGAATACCTCGCTCCCACTTATTTTGGAAAAAATGCAACTTGAAGAATCAGAGAATCATGGAAGTTTCATTTCTATTGGTTTCATTTAGTTCTGCTTGATGGTATCTCTTATGACAGCAATCCAGGGCAAAGTCCACATGGGAATTTTAAAGTATTTTAAGAGCACCACAGGCCTGCCCTGCTGAGCTGAGTCCACTTGGAGCATCACATAAGTGGGGAGGATATGACAAAACCAATCACATGCACTGTAATGCCCATCATTTAAAACTAGAAGTGGAAAATTAACTTTTTCATCTTTCTCTGAGGTAAAAAAAAATAAAGAAAAAAAGAAAAGAACCCTTGACCTAAGTATGGAAATAAGCCAGAATTTTATGGCTCTAAACATTACTCACATGGGCATTCCCAGTGCATGCCTCTGCAGGGTAAATCCTCCTGATGAGGAGCTGCAAAAGAGGAACCTCCAAAACAGCCATTTATTCTTTAAAAAAATCACCTTCTCTGGTAGAAGGTAGCAAACAAATGCCAATATTACACTGTAGCCTATTGACATGAATGACACTGTAGAAACACATCAGAGCCCTGGAAACATCACAAAGGAGCTGCCAAAAATCTGACTGTACAAATGAGCTTGTTCAGCTAAGAGGGTGTCTGCACAACAAATCTCTCTCACTTGTCCTCACCTCTCTTCCACAAGCAGAGTAAACATCCATGCAGATCTAAGCTCATCCTACACAGCTTGAAATGAAACTTGAGTAACACAGAGCAGGTAACCTCCAAATTTCCAGGTCTCCCTCCACACCGGACAGCAAAGGCAAATGTCTATCCTGCCTCAGGAACAGGACAGCACCTCTGCCATAATTCCAAGGGAAACCAAGTGGAAGGGAGGATAATCTGGAAAATGCAGCACATTGTTTCATTAGTTTGTCAGAATAGAAGGAGTTTGGTGAAATCAGCTTTCATTTTAGAACATCCCCTACACAGCTAAAAACTTGACAGCTACTGGGGAAGGTATTGGGTGCCCCCGTGGAGCAAGGGAGCTCTGAGTGCTTGGGACTCATCATGTTAAGAAGCCCTGCTGGTCTGGGACGTACCAAGGTGAATTTGGCAGAAATCCTCAGTCCCAGGAGCCTCTCTCAGCTGGTTTATTGACTCTGCAGTGACAGTTCCCTACCTGGAACCAAAAGCAGGGCAAGATGGGAGAAAAAATTCACCCAAAGGTGAGATGTGACTGCTGTCCACCATGATCTGAGGAGCCACTTCTTCCCATCAGGGCAGTTAAAGCAGTGTAAAATCAGAGCAGAGTTACAGTCCAGCTGCTCACTCAGGAATATTTTGTGAATGAATCATCCTTTGTTTGTGTTGGCTGCAAGGACCTGTCAGACAAGGGCAGCTGTTCCAGCAGGCGGGAAATCAAACGGAGACCTGGACAGGGCTGAGGGAAAGGCTGCAGCACAGGCAGTGAAGAGCAGCTCAAATCCACCAGCACAACAGCTCCAGGCATGCCTGGAAAACGCACAGTAAGTGCAATTTAATTTCTGGCTTAATAATTCCTTTCTTTATACATGAATTCTGCTTAAGAGAACATCAAATCCCATTTTCATTGGGGATGGCTGCACTGAATCAGTAAGCTGAATGGAAGCTGTGTGATGCAGCTCAACAAAAGAACGGAGTTTAATTCTGCAGCCCACGGCAGGAGCAGCCCCTGCGGAGGTCAGGCCCAGGGTGGGACTTCCCAGTTTGCATTTTACCAACTCAACTCACAACACACTGAGATAGAGGACTCCTTAAATCCATTTTTTTTGGCTTTTCACCTCCATCTTCACTCCATTTTCACCTCCATCTTCAGAGCCTACACTACCTTTCATCTGTAACTCTGGGACAATGACAGGTTCTAAAAACCACGGCTGGTTTTGAGGGTATCATAGAGATGTTTTCTCCTGTTCTGAGATTCTCTGGTGAACCTCAGAGATGGATCCTGTTGCCCAGCAGTGATTTTGCAAAGTAAAACAATGATTAATAAAATATCCAAGGCCAGGCTGGACGGGGCTTGGAGCAACCTGGTCTAGTGGAAGGTGTCCCTGCCCACAGCATGGGTTGGCACTAATGGATCTTTATGCTCCCTTGCAACCCAAACCAGTTGGTGATTCCATGAAATTGGATCAGGCAACTGCAAGCACAGCACAACCATCACTCATCCCAGTCTTGGGAGAGTTGGTTCTTTTCAACCAGCTTTAATCCATTTCAAAGATTATTCAGATTTTTTTGTTGTTGCTTTCAAAGAAAAAAATTGTAACAACACACTTATTTGTCTAAAACCCCCAGAAATGGTACAATTCTCTTCTAGTTTAAAATCCAAATAATTCAGGTTACCTGCATCAGCTTCCTGGAAACCTGGGAAGGAATGAAGTTGAATTTGTGACTCGCCTCTCTAAAGCCCTTCCAGGCTCCCTGCTCACAGGTAATGCAAGCACACATTGCCAAAACCCAAAGCTGTAAACACATGAAAGCTTGCTGCTTTCAAGCAAGATGTTGCCCCGACCGCTCGCCGCTAAATCCAAATCAGGGATGGATTTTCCATGCTGGCAGTGTTCAGAAAAACACTCAGAAACCCGGTACTCATCTGAAATGTTACCATCGTGAGGCACACAGATACCAGTCACTCTCTAGTGAAGATTTTCCTAATGCTGAGCAGGGAAGCTGAGATTAAAGGTTCTCTATTCCCTACTGAAAATTAATTTTCTACAGTTGTTAAAAAACTTGTTTCTCTAGGAAAATGACTCACTTGACTAGATAAACACTTCTATCTCCTCTAGGAAAACGTGTTTCCTTGAACCTCACGACCTTTCATTATACAGTTTAGTATCATCACAGAACAGCATTTTGGTTTTCATGCAACTTTAGAAGGTAAAATCCCAACCACCACTAGGAAAACATTGGAAATATTTTTTAACACTGAGTTAGAAGAACTAACACACTTGTTTTCTCCCTTCAAACCTGTTACAATCTTGTTAATTACCAGACATGTTTCATGTGCATTTTCAAAGTGGAGAACAAAAGAATTGCGAGGAAAAGAAATTTAGTGATGCATAAGATGTCCTGCTGAAAACAGAAGGTGTTTTTCAGTTTTGAAATTAACTTGGATTTTAATTTGTACTCCACACCTCCAGCACGGACACCAATTATTGTCCTGTGCAGCAACAGGCTGGGGGGAAAGACAGAGCTAAATATTCTCCAGCAACAAACAAAGCCAAAGGGAGGTTTTGATGTGAGCAGTTGACCTGCCAGGACTCAGGGTTTGGGGATGGCCACGCTCAGGGCACCTTCCCAGGCCCCCCCTCCACTGCTCCATCAGATATTGATGTTTTCCCAGAGCTTGGACTGCTCTGTCAGGACTGGAGCTTTGCTTGCGCTCAGCATTCCTGTGGGCCTGAGTTCTCTGTGGAAATCAAAGGCCCAGCCCTGGTTCCAAAAGCAGGGGATGAAGGCTCTGTGTGAGCTGGAGCCATGCAGCACCAAACCAGGTGCCTCTATTTCAATATTCGGCTGATAGATCTATATCCAGCAGGGATAGAAAAGTCCTTTAGAAAACACAATATTCAATTTCCTTTTCATCTCAGGGATGCAAGCCACCTTGGTACCTTAAAAACCTGGAGCTGCAATAATATTTTCTGTCTTTTTTACATTTTTTTTTAAATAAGGAAACGCTGCTTTCATTCCCCTCTGGAAGGGCTGATCTGAACGAACAGGCACCATTGACACCAGTGCTGCAAAGATTTTTTTTGAAGGAAGCCAAAACCAAAGTGTAAGAGATTAAAGAGACAACTCCCTCACAAGCCAAATGATTAAAGCCTTTGCTCTTTGAAACAAGCATTTCCTTGAAATAATAAAAAACAAAAGGAAGTCTAACACTGCTCCAGGTTTATGCTGTCGTGTGCCAGGTTTTTCCCGGAGCACTCCAGGCACATGGGACACCCCATGGAAATCTCTTAGGGATACAGCAGGGTCTGAAGCTGTAATGTGTTCTTTGGTATTTCCTTCACATGCAGAACAGATTAATAACAGTTTTCTTTGGGATCTGGGTTATGCCCCAGAGAAGTAGAACTATCAAGAGCCTGCAAGCACCCAGATTTATTCCTTGTCATTCAGAGGGAAAGTTCTTGGGGATTCAGGATTTTCTCCAGTGCAAGGAGTGACGTGGCTGCAGCAGTACACTGAAGATATCCATAATCTACCTCACTGCCCTAAGCTGAAAAAGATCTTCTGTTTGATATGCTGAGCAAATTCCTCAGTGCCTGTTTGCCACAGGACAATTTGTGGCAGTATATAAAAGTAAGATTAATGTCACCCAAGCTCCCATCCTGCAAGCAGATCTGCTCCTTTGCTCTCAAACATGCAGGAAATGCAAAGCCAACATGCATTCTCCTGCAGGAAATCTTAATTACTTTACCGTATGGATTTGTATTCTTCTCAGAACTGCAATTTTCAGGAAAAAAATGTGTTTATTGTGAAAAAAACCTCACAAACAGGTACATTTTAGGGGAGGAAAATTAAAAAGAAAAAAGAGGCTAACCTCTATTTTGCAATAAAAGCAGATGACTTCTGCAAAGTGTATTGCCTGGTGAGAACAATTCTGTTCTCCTCTTGGTAACATTACTCTGTCTTTTTTAATACACTCTTCATCCATTAACTTTAACTCCCAATGTGTCTAATTCACAGCTACACATCGAACAAATTATCTGGAATTAAAAACATCTCACTCATTTCCTCTTTCCACACCTCCATGCCATGTCTTACAAAATCATTTTGCCATGAGATGTCATAAGGAATTACTAATTCCTTTGCAGGGGGCTGGTGGCAAAGGCAGATCCCCTTTGCACGACACAATTGTCCCATGGCCAAGGTTTGCATTTGGGGGATTTGATTCAGTTCAGCCCCCCCAGCAAAGAGGCTGCCCTGTTTTTCTTTCTATACGATCAACAGGGAAATGTTGCTGATTTCTGAGCTGTGGTGTTTTTCCTCCTCCCCCATCAGCACAGCCTCCAAAATCCAGCATAAGAAATGACTGTAGAAAAGTCCACTTAATCACCTCAAGCTTCATTTACATTTCATATCCATATCTCATCTACCTAGCTCCTCCCTCTTCTACAGCAACTTCTCAATCCATCACCTGTTTTTTCTCTCTGCAATCATCACTTCTGTTTTTAATTTACACTGTGTTCTCCCCTCAGGAATTCTGCTCAAGGAGGGCACGTGCAGGATGAAGAGTACTGGTGCACCCCTGGGACTTGCTCCATTTTCTGTGGTCCTCCCACCATCACTCTGCAGCCTTTTGTGCCCAGCCACCACTTGTGCCCACAGCCATTCAGGTACCTGTTGAACACTAATGTATTTCTCCTTGTCTGGCCCCTGTGAGCATGCCAAAGGTGCTTCGCTGGCTTTCTGCAGCTCCAGTCCCAACTCTTCCCCAGCTCCTCCATCTCTTTCAGTTCATGATCATCAGTTTATGTGGCAGTTTCCTTTAACTGGTTTCCATCCAAGCAGCATCACTTCCCTACAGAAGGCAGTGATTTTTCTCTCCAGTAACTCCAGCACTGGTATGGAGGAGCAGATCTGTTCTGTGCCTTGGGATCAGTCCCACCAGTACAGACCCCACCACTGGGTGACAACTCCTGATGGACTGAAACCATTCCAGCTGAGCCACATCTCATACCGTGACACAATCTCTGCTTCAGCACTGACTCGGCCTGGAGAAGCCTCCATCACTTTGCCAACTCACACAAATTGCAGCAGAAGGACTCACTGGAGAGCTTTTCACCCTGGCCCTGCATCAGCCACCCAGCCCACGTGTGGCTGCTGCTTAGGTGAGAGCAGCACACAGCAGTGCAGGACGTGTAACGGGAACACAAGTGACAGCAACATTCATTCCTGCTTTGAGCCTCGCTCACTGCACAGCCTTAAAAAACTCATCTGGGCTCTCAAGACAAAGTGCAGAGGTGACAGCAGTGCCAGCAGATCCAGCAAGGAGCTCTGCTGGTCTTTCCACAAGTGTTGAGGTCCTCTACTCCCACTGAGAGATTTTTGACACCAATTGAGCATAAAACTAGAAAAGGGGAGAAAAATCAAAACAAAACAGAACAGATTGTGTCATTTCAGCTAAAATGATGTTCCAGTTCCCTGAGCTATATAAGATCTCTGAATCTGAACAAGATAGCCTGAACTCCACAGAGAGCCTGGTCTTGTTCAAAACATCTCCACTCTAACGTGGAGCCAGAGACAGCAACCTTCAGAGCAGCCCATCCCAGGGGAAGGAGGGCTGTGCACAGAATCACAATGCAGGACTTCCACATCATGCCTGAAGAGCAGGGAAATGTAACAGCTTCCCCAAGCTGAAACATAACTGACCCTGCAAAAAAGAATGGGAATGAACGACTTAACACCACCTACAAGGTGAGAAAGAGCCACTTATGGGAGGTGATGTTCTGGGTGGGCAGCTACATTATGCAAAGCAAACTGGTGGTAATATTTTTAGGTCTTTGTTTTTAATTTTGGACACAACCTCAGTGGCAAACATTCTTGTTTCAAGAGGATAACCTTTCCATGACTTATTTTCAGACCATGGATCCAGATTCCTCTGTCCAGATCCCTCTGCAGAGCTTCCTGCCCTCCAGCAGATCAATGCTCCCACCCAGCCTGGTGTCACCTGCAGCCTGATTGAAGCTGTCCTCAATGCCTTCATCACTGATGAGGACACTAAACTGGGCTGGCTCCAGTACTGAGCCCAGGAGCGCCACTTGTGACCAACTCTGGCTGGGTGTAACTTCACTGCCAGTGTTTTACCCAGCAAACAGAGCAGCTGTCCAAGCTGTGGCTGACAGGGTCCCCAGGAGAAGGCTTTACTAAACTCCAGCCACAATACATCCCCAGCCCTTCTCTCAGCCACTGAGTGGGTCACCCTGGCATGAAAGACACGTTAGTAGTGCAGGGCCTGGTGCCCCGGGTGCCGTGTGATGGCACTGGAGGTGATCTGCTCCATGAGCTTCCCAGCACTGAGCTCAGGCTGACAGGATCATCCTGCTGACCCTCCACGAGGACAGGTGTCCCACTGGGCAGCTTCCAGTCCCCTGGGGCCTCCCTGTTAGCCAGGGGTGTTGATAAATGATGGAAAATGGCTCAGTAGGCATCTCCACCAGCTCCCTGAGCCCCCTTTGATGGATCCCCCGTGGGACTGTGTGTGTCTCTGGGGTGCAGCAGGTCACTGATCATTTCCCCATGGATTATGGGGCTTTATTCTGCACCCTGTCTCTGTATTCCAGCTCAGGGGCCGGGTCCTCTGAGGACAACGAGTCTTGCTATTAAAGACTGAGGCAAAGAAGGCATTAAGTACCTCAGCCTTTTTCTCAGCCTCTGTCACTTTGTTTCCTCCTGCATCAAATAAAGGATGAAGAATCTCCTTGGCCCTCCTTTTGCTGCCAGTGTTTTTATAGAAACATTTCTTATTGTCTTTTATGGCAGTAGCCAGATTAAGTTCCAGTTGGACTTTGGCCCTTCTGATTTTCTCCCTGCATAACCTCACAGCATCCTTGTAGCCTGCCTGAGTTGGCTGCCCCTTCTTCCAAAGGTCTGATGCAGAGCATTAGAGGAGATTTTTGTTTACTGCTGAGTTAAAGGTCAGGAATAGAGGCTTCCTCCCTTCCCCATCTCTCCCTTCCCCTCTTCCATGAAGAGACTAAGGCTGCATAATCTGCTGCATTTGTTTTCATACAAGAGCTGCTTTTAAGCACTGCCCTGATGATCGCACAAGGGTAAGCAGATGAAATCCAATAAGTGGCTCTACAGGACAAGACACATGACGAGACAGCCTGCCAGACTCCTGCTCTAATGTACACGCTGAAAAGAAGCTTATGCAGAGCCTGGGTAAAGAATGCTTTGTTAGGGAACACATGCAGCTCACACTGCAGTGTCTGTTCTCCATTAGCCATCCATTTAAAAACACTTCTGATTATTTTGGAAGTACTTGCATTGCCCTTTCTCGAACTCAATATTTGCAGTTAATTGCATAACTAGTGCAGTTGCCTCCAATTTAAAAGCACATTAAACCCAATTTTTATTTAAAACAGCCATGTTTCCACTCAAGCGCTGAAAATAAGGGCAGATGCAGGAGACAGAGTTTTAAAGAAGACACCTCTGCTTCTGACAGTGTACACGTGCACTTCCCACTGCCTGAGTGACTGAAATATAACAGAGAACACGGTAATACAGACAGCATCTCCAGGGTTAAACAGGAAACCAGCCAACATGTGCTCTTGTGCAAAAACCTAATCTAAGAATGCACTGCACAACAACAGTGGGCAAGGGAGTATTCTTTGGTGGATGGAGGTGTCCCTGCGCTCATCTAAGCACCTTCTCACACCTTTTAGGGAAGGCTGTCTCCATCCTGGTAATTTATCCTGCTGGAGGCTGAACAGCAGCCACAAGGAAAAGCAGATCATGAGAAAACAAATTTTTTTTTTTGTATTTTTACATGTCCATTTGTATAAAACACAACTATCAAACCTATCCTCAGGATTGATGGGGTTTATTCCTTGCATTTATGGGAGTGTTTAACACGGGCAAGGCAGAGCCATGACTCTGTCACCCTGTGCCCTGTGCCTGGCACACACCTCTGTCACACCTGGGCATGGGGCATTCCCCACTCTGGGCTTCCTCAAACCCCTGCTGTTCAAGTGCCCTCTCCTCTCTCCAGCCTCACCTCCCCACAGCTCCTCAGCATTCTGCACACACAATCAGCCACCACAGCAGTTCCTCTGTGCTGCAGCCTTTGAAAATCACAGCCAAACAAGTTTTATACAAGCATCATCTCAGGAGGCATAAATCTCCCCCTGGAAACTTGACTGAAGTGCTGACGTTACTGGCTTGCTGGAGTGATAAGTTTTGTATTTACTGGTGCCCTGGTCCTTCTCAGTTTAAATAAAAAGTGCCCAAAATGATCAGCTTTCTGCATCTATATCAAGAATTATTTGTTCAGCCAGTTCAAGCTCCCTCAGCCTGTCAGGAAGAATCAGAATTGCATCAGATCTCACACATCCATGCAGGGAGGGTCAGCATCAAGTGGCACTGCTGATGGCATTGATGGCACTGCTGCCACCCCTGGCACATGAGGGGACCTGACCCCAAAAACAGAAACAGCACCAACACCCGCCTCCTGCTCCCCTCTAATATTAGTAGTTAGTACATTGACTTTGCTTTCTTTAAATACTCTTCAAAAACTTCTAACATAAATGAGTAGTAATGCTTAATTATGATACTGGATATTTTAATTCCTTTTAGAATAAAAAGAATAGCCTAGAGAAAGTCCAAGTATTGAATTTCAAAAGGGTGCACTCCCATGAACTAATTAAGATTTAAACCATGACAAGCTGCAAGTGTCTCAGTGTGCTCTATCCAAATGCAAGCACCAGACAGGCAAAGGACCTAAGAACAATTTGGAAATTACTTCTGGGAATTAAGAGAGTTGCATAATCTGATTTAGTTGTTGCTTTTGTCAATAGAAAGATATGAAATGTCTTGAATTTTCATGAGAGTCTGAGAGTAAGTGGGAGGAAAAGAAAAAAAGAAAAATAATCAATAACCTAATCTATAATTTCATTGATGGTGAGGGTGACAGCTTGTGCAGGGCAGGGGAGGGTTTGTTGTCAGAAGAATGATTTGCTCTTGAGACCCAAGGCTATCTCAATCTAAGTATATAAAGCTCTCAGTCAATGCAGAGAGGCTACGTGTGCCTTACCAGGGCTCAGGCTGATCTCTAATGTCCTGAAAGGATAGATTTGCAATAAAAATATGTGAAAACATTTAGAGACATTAAGTTTACAAGATGACTCTGATCCTGTGGATTAGTGTCGAGTCTGCAAGTGTGGTGAAGCCTGCCAGGGAGAATAAAGTACTGTACTGTCCTTACACTAAGAGCAATTTAATTTGTATGTCCAGATGTTCATTTCAAGATTTTTATCCATTTTGAAGAGTTATATCTCCTTTGCCTTGGAATAAAAACATAATTATGTGCAAGCCATTTACAAGATTCCTGTGGCAAATATTCCTAACCCTGCTGGGTTATTTTAGGGCAGTGAAGCCACAGTTAATCCAAGGGAGGAGCAATGTTTGACAGAACTATTGAAATAAATAAAAGGACTCACTCAAAATGCATGTCAAAGCATGTGAAAATCTGAAGGTTACTGAAACCCAAGAGATCCCTCCATCTCTTGCCAGGCCCAGAACTGTTGGGAAATGTTTCCAGCAGCAAACTGTCCCACTTTGCATTTCTAAGAGGCTGAATCCCAAGAATAATAATGCACAGAAAATTGCAGCCCTTGGCTTTGCAGCCAGACAGTAATTCAATGAACAATGCGGCCAGCCCATCAAAATATCCTTGCCAAGTTACACAAGTACCACTTGTAGGAAGAGCTTTCTACTAGAAAAAGAGACAGCAGAGGAGAATGTGCTGGCAGAGAGGGAGCTGATGGAAGGGCTCACTGCTGACGGGATGGTTAATTACAGCATCTCTCCCAACCCAGTGTTGGTGCCCAGCACACATGGGATGTGGAGCTGCTCACACCAGGGATAAAGAGGGATGGAGGATCCAGGACACACCCCACACCACCCCACCCCTGCCAGGACCCTGCCCTGTCCCACCATCCCCTCGTGAGAGGGTGGCAGGCTCCTTTGGGACCTCAGTGTCTGTTCCAGGAGAGCACAGCCAAGCACAGTCCTGCACAACACAAAGTAAAACCACCCGAAACAAGCTGCAAATTACAGCCCTTTGCTGAAAGCAGAAGGGCTTTGAATAGGCAGGGCACCGATCCAAAGGCTGCTAAGAAGCCTCCCAAGGATACAGGACATATTTCAAAAGGAAGCTAAGATAAGTGTTTTCTATTTTAAGTGTCACCTGCCCCACCGAGTCATGTCCCTAACCCATAGGTTTGGTTTTTTTTACCTGAAGGCATTCATCCAGCTTCCCTAGATTCTCTCCTCATTTTTGGCTACGTAAACGCTGCTTGGAGCAAAATGCCTTTGTAATTCTGTAACATTGCTTCCCACTGCTCCAGAGCACAGCTCCTCAACCACACCAGCAAGGGCTCCCTGCTGGATCCAGAGCGCTGGATGGGGTCTCTGCTCTGCACCTTGTCCAAGGAGGAGATCCAGAGCATCCAGCACACACAAGGGCATTACCAAGGCACATGGCCTGGGACAAGGCCATGGGGCTGTTCCCATGGAGCTCTGTGCGTGATCCAGGAGCACAGAGGGGACCACAAACACAGCTGGGTCA
>VXBU01005720.1:987575-997708 GCA_013400315.1 Bombycilla garrulus
CACACACACCGCCCTGGGCTGTAACACCACACACACACACACCGCCCTGGGCTGTAACACCACACACACACACCGCCCTGGGCTGTAACACCACACACACACACACCACCCTGGGCTGTAACACCACACACACCACCCTGGGCTGTAACACCAAGCCCTGCCCAGCAGGCCTGGGATCAGTCAGTGACCAGTTCAGTGACCCCCAAGCAAAGGGAGCCAGCCCTGATGCTGCCATCCTGGCCATCCATCCAGCTGCAAAATGGTTTGCAACCACTGGTACCACCATTCCGCTGTAAAGCACAGCTTGTTTTCCCCTAGCAAGGACACCAGTGCCTCATTTGGGTGTTGAAAATAACCCCAGAAATCCACAACTAAATGCACACGGGCTTCAGCTGGGTTCCAGCTGAATCTCCAAAGGCTTTACACTGTTTGCTCCAAGATCATACCATTAAGCTTCTCTATAAAGCTCCAAGGGTGTATATTAATCACCTCTGTCTCTGGTGCTGTTTGGTTAATGACACTTCATGCAATCAGGGCCTCAGGTTGCCCTCACCTATGGGAAAGGTGTTTATTTTGAAAGATAGCTTGAAAATGTGCCAGAAACACCAGTATCTAAACCATGCAGTCACCAGGAGAAAGGCAAAACAAAAAGAAAGAACATTGTATCTGGAATTTAGGAAAGACTGAACCGACCAAAATGCAATAAATATATTGCATTTACTTGCTGTTCCACTTGATTTTGTGCTCACTTTGCCTAAGATGAAAAGAAATTGGGCCCAAATCAGAGCAGCTTTGAGCCAGCTCTGCTGCGCTGGGCTGAATTCCTGGACTGGAGCCCTTGAGAGCAGGACATCCTCAGCCCCTCTGCTCTTGCCCCTGGGAATTCCATGCTGGGAGGCAGCACTGAGTGTGCAAGGGGAATTTTTTGATCTTGCATTCAAAACCAAACACGCTCGGTGCAGCAGAAGTAATGCTATGTCGGCTTGCTACCAAGCCATTGGTATTGTGAAGATTTAAATTGGAATCTCAACAAAAGGGAAGTCATCACTCAGGTGTCAAATATAAGGGTTTTTTTCAAGGCAACCATCCCTTTGACATGATAAGGCCAATCCCCAAACAAAGATGTTCAAAAGGAGTTTCTGAAAAATTCTCTTTCAGAAACATCAGCTGAAAGCAGCAGTGCTTTGATTTCAGGGTCAAATCTGCTCGGATCAAAACAATAAATTAACTCTTGTGCTACGACCAACATCTGAAACACAAAATACATCCTAAAAATGAGCACAAGCTTCAAAGAAAACACAATTGTGCTACCACAGAAATAAAAATATCTTGGGAAACTGTCAAAGGAGCCATCTGGAGACTCCCACCACAGCAGCAGCAGAACGCAGAAGGCACTGAAGGTGCACAGCCACCCCTCATCTTTAATGCTCTTCTCCAAAGCACTCCAGCCCAGCAGGGTGAAGACAAACACCAGCACGTTTCTCACGTGGCAGAGGAGAATCTGTGCAATCACACAACACCCAGCTCAGCCCCCTGCACCAGCGAGCCATCCCTGTTATCCAGAGGGATCAGGGACCACCAGCCATGCTCTGATCTCCCAGGAGAGCTGCATGCTCCTTGCACTGCTGAGCACCAACCCAGCTACCCCAGCACAGCCACAGCTCCTGGGCTCAGCTCCCTCTTTCCCCAGAACTGGGCTGGGAGAGATACAATTAAGCTCAACAGCTGCACTTTACAGCTGTTCCTTTCTAAAATACAGAGGTCTTTTTTTTTTTCCTCTTTAAAAATGGGATTGTGGGATTTTCTTAATAAATATTCAGCATCCTCACCAGAATAAAATGGGAGTGAAAGCAAGGCTGCTTGCTTTTGGATGTGCTCCGTGCCTCTATTTTTCTATGTAACCTGCTCTAAAAGTATAATGATCAGCATTAAATCCAAGCTTGAAGGCACAGTGCTAAAGCCCAGGACAACAGTTACATTTCTGTGAGGGTGAAGCATGAAAATTCAGTGACAAATCCATTTTTCTTATGCAGAGTTGTGGCTTCAGAGCATTTGTAAAGACGAAAGAGGCCAGCACTAGGAGGGTAATAAAACTATTGGCTACACTTCTCAATCCCTTATAGGTAGCACTCCATCCCCTTTAAGGAGACAAAACAGAAAAAGTCCCAAAACCAGAAAAAAACTGATATAAAATACTCCAGCATATTTCCTGCAGAAACACACACAAAGTAATCAAGTAATCCACTGCATTCTGTAATCTCTAAACATTAAATCACTACAGAAAATGCCTTACTGCACAGGAGTTTGGTGGATTCTCACCAACCAGCTGCCAGGACATATGGCTCAGTATGTGGGTGATGTATGGGAGAACAGGAGGAACCTCAGCCCAGAGACCATCACAAGGTTCCTCCAAGAAATAATAAAATTCTTCTGTTTATATTTAGCAAGTATTGCAGTTTCCTCCTTTCCTCTGTTTCCCTCCTGGTGCTGTGGAACCCAAGATATGCACTGTTCCCTCCTGAGCACTGCACTGGGCTGTGCACCTTCGGTGAACTTGCAGCGTGTTAAAAGTACAAGTGAGTCTTCACAGCACATCAGTTCAATGGACCAAATAATTCAATGGCTCTTCTGCTCCTCCAACTGCAGAGGTTTAACAAACCCACAGAACACTACAGGGAAGCAAATCCCCACACTTCTCAAACACAGTCTCTAAACCAAACACATCCATTTTGCAGGTGCTCCTGACTCCTCTCCGCTGCACAAAAGCATTTTAGGGAGCACAGCTCCTGAGCCTGATATTGCACCTGATGCCAGCCCAAGTGTCACTTGGACAGCCCTGCCCACAGTCTAAGAGCCCCCTAAAGCCCCCCAGAACCCCAGATGTGCCACTCGGACACAATGCTATTCTCCCATCTCTTGGGTCACACACATACAGTGCAGAAGGATGCTCAGGCAGTTGAGAGGCCAGGTTTACAGAGATATAACAGGTACTCAAGGAATAAAGGCAGACTTAGGAGGTTAGGAAATCATTTCTCAGCTCTCTTACAGGCTGACTGAGGGGTCTCACAGAAGTTGCATCCTTCTCATTTCTAAGGGGGATGACTGTACCACTTTGGCCAGCCTGGCATGGGAGAGTCTCTAAGGGTGGAGGGAAGGGAACGCCGCTAATGGGGAGTTTATGGACAGAGCACCAACACCAAAACCATCATAAACACTGACACCAACACCAACAGACGTGCCCGAGTGGGGCCTGGTGCTCTCCAGCGGGCACATCTGAGAGCTCTGGCCCAGCCTCCTCACCAATCAAGCAGCAAATCAACAGCAATTAGAGCCATGCTATGGAGGCAGAGTTTGAATGTGCTCCTTATTACCATTTATAGCTGTCTACAAACTGCAAAGCTGCACAGATCCCACTGTTTGTGAAAGAACTGAAGCCATATGTCCTTTTAGAAAATTCTGATTACTCATTAATGGATAATAAAAAAGCATTTAGTGTGAGGAGGAAGAGGCAGTACCCCTAAGTCTTACACAAGCCTGAGCCCCTGGTATTAATGGAAAAACACTGAATATCATTCAAGGTCAGAAGCTACCTGGAAAAAAAAATAATCCCAAGAGAGTCTGGAGAGCATTTTTTTCCCTTCTCTTTTCAAGACTTGGGTTGTGCATAGAAAAGCAACCTTTGTGCAAACCACAATGAATGTTTGTCCAGCCTGAAATGCATCCCACACCCAGGAGCAGCAGCACACTCACTGCAGGTTTGGCATCCAAAGAGAAGCAGAAAGCTGGAGCAGGAGCCAGCACAAATGGACATCACTCCTTCCTCACAGATCAAAAAGAGGCTCAGTCTGGTCCTTCATCTATTCAGGAGCACTTTGCTATTCCCTACTTCAAATATCCTAACATACAGCTTAATATTTAGAGGAAGATCCTACTACTGGATAACAAGGAAAGAAGAATCTACATATGAATTTATTCTGAAGATTTGTTTATAAATAATTCCACATGTGAATATTGCTCATTGCAGAGAAAAAACAGCTTGTTCTGGTTTAGTTTAACCCATCTTGGAGGTGTGAGACTCATTTCTCCTCTTTTTTTACATTCATTTTATAGTGATATCATTTCAGTGAGGGCAGAGTGACTCCTTAACCCAAGCCCAGCCCCACTGGCCCATCTCAGCTGTACCAGAGCAGGCACCATTGCGGGTTGGCCTCCCTGCCACAATCTGCTCCATTTAAATCACTGCTGCTTTTAGCCTGATAGAAATAATCCCCAACAGAGCTGACTTCACCCCTCAGTCACCCCAGCAGCAGCCCAGAGCACTGTGCTGATGCCAGCAGAGTGACTCCACATTTCCAGCCACAGCAGCAGAGGGATGGTGCCTGGGAACAGGAGAGCAGCTGAGCCAGCGCCACTCCATGGGCCAGGAGAGCCCAGGGGCCTCCAGGACAGCACAAGGGACAGCGGCTGCCTCTGCTACCCCGGTGCATTTGTGCAGCTCAATTAATCCCTGCTGAAATAAGATCACTGCTCGGGCTGGTGAAACAAGGACACCTTAAAGACTTATAAAGCACCTCTGCAGCCTGTGTTAGTGCCTTAATCAGCACTCTGAGATCAGGAGACTCTATTTAAGAGTTACTGCGTTACACTGAAATGTCTGCTCCTCTCTGGAGGGCAGCAAAGGCACCCCGATGCCTCCTGGCAGAAAGTTCTATTTACTTCATGAATTTTTGAAGCTGCCTCATGAATTAATGCACAAAAATAACTTTCATAGAGTCCTCGTTTACAAACGCTCCCTGGAAATATCGGTAGTATTTTAAATGTACACCTAAAAATAAAGCAAGTGAACGTTTAAAAGTCTCCTTTGGCAATGGCCTGGAGGAGGAAGCCCATGTTCACAGTGGGGTTCAGCACAGCAAGAAGCAATGTGAGGGGTAAACAGGAACCCCAGAAGAGATGCTTACAGGGCAGGAGACATGGCAAACAAACTCCACAGACCCCAGCCCACCCACAGGACTATGGCCCCAAAGGACAAATCCCATCCTCATCTCATTCTTGGGGATCCCTGCCTCCCTCTGGTAAGGGTCTGGAGAAGTACTGGGCAAGGGCTGTCCCTCAGACCTAAGGACCACTAAAAGAACTTTCCTTGGTCATCCAACCTTTGGTGAGACACTTGGAAAACAGCAGTTCACTTCAGTCTGTCCTGCTGCAGGAACAGATAAAGCACAACCCCACCAAGTTATCCACATTGGTCTTTCAGTTACAGTTAACTGAAATCTGGATTTCAGTTACAAGGTCCAGCCAGGTCTGCACAGGATGAAATATCTGACCAGTTCCCCCAGAACACCTCTTGCTCAAGACAAAGCAACGTTCAGGTTTTTTCTCCTGGCTGGCTGGCTCACACCACAACCAGCTCACATTGCTGTGATGGGTATTTTAGTCAGTGAGGCACTCTGAGATCCATCGGGATGAAAGGAGCTATATAAATGTAAATCATCCTCATTAATGTAAATTGTGGGACAATGCAATGTTTACAGTGAACAATCCCAGAGCTGAGCTCCAGAGTGTGTATGTTTGTGTATAATTTCACCAATGAAGAACACAGTCCTCAGTGCCTGGTAGCTGGACACCAGAAAGATCTCCATGGAGGATCCAGCTGGGAACTATCACACACAGTGACCAGGTCAGGCTCTGAGGGCAGGACCCATGGCCACAGAACACTCATCTCCCTTGTGTGCTCTTGGAAGACTTTCAAAACCCCTGAAGTCCTTCTCTTGCACAGTTGTCCACAGTTGGAGTTTCTCTGTAACTGCAGAAGGTTAATTAACATTTTTAAGACCACTTCTAAAAACCATGGTGACTGCAGTTCAAACAACTTGGTTGCTAAAGATGGGGGAATTCACATTCAGGACTGAAATGTGCAGCTACAGCTCAAACTATGATACGCACTGACTCAGACCCCACCTGGTATCCATGAGAACCTTCAGGAATTATTCTACTGGTTTGGGGTAAGCTTTGAACCAGTTGGTGTGGTTCAGGTCCTGCTCTGGACCCATTTCCCAGCCTCTCCATGTTAAGGGATAACTCCTGTCCATGCTGCACTCATCCCAAGAGAATACAGTCTTTCCTCTTAGCTAGCCAAACCAGAGCATCAAAAATTTGAAGAGGCAACTTAATGCACAACCTAATTGGGGGTTCACTGGGCACAGGGAATATGACTTGAAGGTCCAGCTGAACCTAACCTTTGCTCAGGTCAGAAAGTGTGAAAATCTGCAAGCCATGGTGAAGCTGGAGGAGCAAACTGTCCCTTGGTTCTGCTGCACACCTTCACCTGCAGACTGAAGGCTGCAAGTCTGCATTTAAGGAGGGAACTATTTCCCAGGAGATGTGGCCAGCAGCCTGCATGTCTCCTAGGGCACAACCACAGCTTCTGCAGAGTTTAGAATGGAGTGTGCCCCTGTGCAGGTGGCTGCCAGAGCACCTGTAGAGCTGCATTTAGCTCGGGGTGTGCTAATGGCAGGCCAGGCTCAGTGCTGGGAGCTGTGATGGGACGAGCTCCCAGGAGAGCTCTGGGCCTGTGCCAACGCTGGAGAGTTTGCAGGAGCACAGACACTCACACATGCACAACCAAAACACCTGCACAGGCTGAACCACAACAGCTCCAGCTTAATCCCAAACTCAAAAGAAAGAGCAACTCATCAAATTTCAATTTTAGCCTCTTCCTTTTCTGTGCTTTTGTTTTTCAGTATTTAGAGCTCCAACTAACAAAGCAACAGACACAATTCCACCTCCTTGGGCAACACATACTCAGCTCCTTCCATCTGCTCCTTCCCCAAGTCCCTTGTATTCTGCAAAGCAGACTGTGCTGTGAAATATTAATACTTTGCTCTTCTATTATTATTTCCAACCCTGAATCTCAAGGCTTGTTCCCAGCTTCTGTCCCCCTTACATTTTTTCCAGGGATCACAGCACTCAACGGGCTATGCTACTACACACTGTACCGCGTCTGAGTGGAGCTTTCATAAAAGGTGGAAGCAGTCCAGAAGCAGCTTCTAGGGAGCCTTCCATCTGCAGCAGCATTTTATTTAGACAGCAGAGGGGAAATCAGATCACTGTGTTGCTGACTGACTTTGGGGGTTGGCTCTTCAGTTCTGTAGGAGGAGTTGATTTACAGCACAGCAGCGATCATGTGGGGAACCAGGATTGCTCAGGCTGAGGGCAGCGCTGAGGCACCCCATCTCACGTGCTGCTTTCGCTCCACATTTCTTCAAATCCAACTCTGTTCCATTTAATCTGGATTTCTGCTCACAGAATCACAAAATCCCCAGGTTGGAAGAGACCTTCAAGATCATTGAGTCTAACCCGTGCCCAGCTCCTCAACTAAACCCTGGCACCCAGTGCCACATCCAGGCTTTTTTAACACATCCAGGGACAGAGATTCCACCACCTCCCCTGGCAGCCATTCCAGGACTTTATCACTCTTTCTGTGAAGAACTTCTTCCTAATATGCAACCTGTATTTCCCTTGGTGCAGCTTGAGGCTGTGTCCCCTCATTCTGCCTGGAGAAAGAGACCAACCATGCCAATTTATTCCATGTGCTTGCTGAAGAAGCTTTCCTTTAGCATGTGAGAGTGGTTATGACAAAGCACCGTCCAACAAGTCTGCTGCAGTCCAGCTCTGAACCCCCTTTCTCCAAATGTTCAAGCAAACATATTCCTGTGAGCAGGAATTTCTGTGATTGCAGATAATTTAGATAAAGAGGAGTGCACAGAAAAGGCAACCCTGAACCAGGGTCTCACCTAACGCAGATCAGCTTTGGCACCAGTGGTTGTGCTGAACACATAGATTGTTTGTGCCCAACAGTGGGGACAGCTTGCTCTTCTCCAAGACTCTGGACTCAAGGACAAAGGACATTTCTTCTTCTGAGTCCCTGCCTGGAACAGAGAGATGGCTATCGCAGCCCAAACCTACTATGTTTTTTAAGGCCACATCTAAACAGAGCTGCAAAGAGAAGAGCAGGATGATTTCTCAGTGCCATTTCCACGTTTCATTGGATCCAGTGCTAAATTAGCAACAGACTTGCTCTTCTAGGAAAAGAACATTATGGCTACCAAGGCCTTAATCAAAGTTCACTTCAGACAGTTATGCTTCATCTGTCTCCTGCTCAGTTGGGTAAGACAGGCAGCATCTAAAAGGTAACCTCCACAAGAAAAGAAGCTTTTCCCTTCTCAGACTGTTGAGAAAAAGAGCAGCAAGCACCGAAGACAAGGGGCACAACTCCAGAGATCCTCCGTTCCTGTCCTCCCTGGAGACAGGGAGTCCTGAGGCAGAGCTGGAGAGGTTGCCTGGAGCAATGACAGGCTTGTGCCACACAGCAAGGCATCCTGCAGCCTGGCCAGGCTCCACATTAAACACAGGCTGTGAAACCAAGGCTGAGAGCACAGCTGAGCCTGGGCCATGCAGGGGACTGGCTTGGTAGCGCTGTGGAGGCAGCACCCAGCATCCCCAGAGAGGTGATGCCCACGGGATCTCACCTGCCAGCACTCCTACCACACACAGCCCAGGCACAGGCATGTGGCAAACCCACTCCTGGCCTGCAGCACTCACAGTTATGGATGTTTATGCTTTTGCAGCACCATAAGTCACCTTGGAGTGTCTGGCATTAAGCAGGATAATTTAGCAGGCTTTTCCAATGCCTCGGATTCCTCACTGCTGAGGTGTAATGGCCCGAGTCCCTCAGTAACTATATTTTTTCCTATTCACCTAAGGTCAGAGAGGGCCACTTAACCTTATTATTTCAGAAGGCTCAAACCTTTGACAATTATAAACAGGAGAGTAAAAACAAGAGCTATATTTGTGTAATACATTACTTATCATTCCCCAGTCTCTGAATCCAAGCAAGAAAGGTGAAGATGGCTCTGACACCAACTTCTTATCTAGGGCCTGGTTTGAAGGGGACCTACAGAGCTAACGGTGGGAACAGTTAACACCAAGGGCTCCTCCATGATGTGGATCAAGTGGGTTTGCTCCTACCACACTTCCAGACTTCACAAATGTTCTTCCAAGGCAAAGCTGAGGTAATATGGGGAGAAGTGTGCAAATATTTTAACAGAGGAGCAGACACAAGATCAGCTGCTGCTGGTACATTCTCAGTGATCCTGTCCCAAGGGTCCAGCGGCTGATCACAGACCAGGTATCCCATAACAGACACTTTCTGCTGCAGCCTCTTCCGATATTTCCTTGCACAGAAAATCCCCAGTCACTGGCAACACTTGCACTGCAATTAAAATCTGAATAGGTAGTGGCACACCCCTCCTGAGCATCCTTGCACTTGTGCCCAGCCAGAGTCCCTCTCCAGGAAAAGGGGTCCTACACAGCCCCTCAGCTGCTGAGGGAGAAACAGTGCAGAAATCCCTTTTCCAAAACACTCAGTGATAAATGCATTTGGACGGGGCCATACCCAGATTGTACAAAGGTAAACAGCAAGAAAAAACATCACTGCTTGATCTACAGAATGAAGAATTTGTAAGATAGGTAAGGACAATTCCAAACCTCCATCTGCAGAGAGACACCGCTCAGGTGAAACAGCAGTCAGCTGCATCACCACTGCCTGGGCACAACTTCATGAGCTTCCTTTGCACTAAAGAGACAGGCAGAACAAATCCCTTCTTAAATGCAATCCTGCAACCCATTTCAATACCTAGTGCTGGAAGATGAAGCTTCCGTCAAGCCAGTCAGGGCTGAAATATTGTTTATTGTACCTGAAAATTAATTTCATACCTTTTGGGGCATCACCAGACTGTTCAATCACTGACTGTGCACATGAACCTGCAAGTTTAGTGGCCAATTTTCTTCAGGCATGCACTAAAGTGCACCCACGTAGTTAAGATCAAATTCAGCCCATGGTGTTGGAACATTATGGTACATAACTCAACAGAAATGTCAGACGTGTGACTGTTAAAGCATCATATTTACTGTGTACCACCACAGATTTACAAAGCACAACACTGCAACCCTTTGTAGGTATACAATGCTCCAGGAAGCCAGAAGAATTAATTTTTCATACATTGGATGAGAAACTGGTGTGAAGTTTCTCTTCTGGATCAGCCATGGACCATCAGAGCAAGGAAGATATC